>JALBZB010001008.1:0-14380 GCA_038050625.1 Pythium sp. MPC-2022a
GTTCCTGCACGAGACGCGTCTGTCTGCTGATGATACCGCACGTCGCAGTCGTTGTTGTTGCTGTTGGGCTGTGTGGAAACGCGACTGTTGCTGTTGGAGGCGAGATGGAGAATGAGGAGCTCCAATGCTATTTGTTGGCTTTTGGCTCAGCGGTTAGTTTCTCCCTTTCGCGATAGGAACGACCAGTCGTTTCAGTCGGCATACAAAAATGAAGATCGTTGTCGTGCGAGTACTATCAATGTTCTGAATACAGGCCTCTTTCTAAAACGGATTTTTTTTGGCTGGTTAGAGGTTAGAACATTCGATGAAATATTCGGTGGGCTATTGGGTTTGGTATAAAATGGGTAAAACTGTAGAAAGAGTGACTAGGCAGCTGGGATAGTGACTAGGAAGAGTCACATCTCAGCCGAAAATCCCTAAACTTGAATGAATCGCATCCTGGCTTCGGGGGTAATTGCTTCAGTCTTGTTCCCCGCGACTGAGAGGCTGCTTTCGGTTCAAGCACTGCTCATCGACATTGTCCGACTCGGAATGTCTTTGGATTTGGACATTTGCTCGATGTAGATCCCAACCTATGCAAGTCTTGAGCTGACCGAGCTTCAATGCACTCGCTTTCGCAGTTTGTGCGAATGTGGTGGACGGGACGACCGCGGCTTGCTGTCGTTGTTTTGATTTGTCCTCAGTCGTGATTTCAGATTCGCGCTTCCTTTTGGATCCTCGCTCACGAACTTCTGCGAATGTGTCTGCGCTCGGAAGGGTCCAGTTTTGCACAAAGCTGGCAACCTGCTTCTCGATGTCCTCACCACCGCTGTCCCTTAATTCTGGATACTGCATGATCATCCATTGAACCACGCTCACATGCTCGTACCCCACAGCACGATACTGGTCCTTTGTCGAGAGCGCGAATTCCGTCTCGGAAACGAAGCGAAGCCACTCGAGCACATTCACGTGACCGCTTTGAATCGCAAACTTGATAGCGCGCGGGAACATGCTCCGGTTAAGAAGCGTATTGACGTGGAGCCACGTCAAGACCTCAATGTATCCACCCTTTGCCGCACACGATACAGCACTTCGCCAGGGATTTTGTTTTAAGAGGTGAGGATAACTCGCAACAAGAGACACCGTGTTCGTGTGCATCCACTCCAGAACTCCCAGGTGCCTGTATCTGCTCGCGGTCGAAATCACGTCGTGCGCGCTGAACTGGAGCTTCTTGCCGGCAATCTGCTCTCCCATGTGGGTGAACACAAACACCAGCAACGATAGCTGATTGTGCTTCGCCGCCCAGCGGATGATCTTGGAGTCGAGCCACATGGGGTGAGTTTTCAGCCACTGCATGACAAGTGACCCGGCTTTCGTGTTCTGTACGATAGGATATAGAATTGGTTGCATTGTGGTTGGCCCACGGGTCTGCGTTTCAAAAAACTCCATCACACCCCATGCTTCAATTGCTTGTGCCATGAACTGCTGCAGGATCTCGACGTACCCAAAACGAGCAGCCCACTTTAGGAACCCTGGGCCTTTCATCTCTGGGTTGTACTTCAATAGCAAGTCCACGTAGGGTTTCATCCACCATTTGTCTTGCTTCGGGGAACCGCAACGAATCTACTCGATACGCTGCGGAGCGAACTCTTTCTTTTCCGACGGGTGGCCGGACAAGTCTTCAGTACTGAAGCCGTACAAATACTTGCTCGCTGACTTTGCAAGGAACCACTCGATCGTGTCAAAGTGACCATGCCTTGCCGCTTCGTTCACAGCCCCGTACAGCATTAGATGGCGATCGGACTGGTCCCATGCAAGAAAGTCGAGGTCACCGCTTCAACCGCTTCCCATCGCTCGCCATAGACCGCTTGTCGTACTCTGATACATTCTGCTTGGCTGCCATGAATCCGCTTTGCCAGCTCCAACTGACCGCCTTCAATAGCTTTCCCCATGTGGAGCGAGTCTATCATGTTGAACTCTTCTGTGAGAAACTTCACCAGCTCCAGGTCACCAATCCGGCACGCCTACGCTATGTCAAACACATCAATCGCTGGTTTCTTGTGCATTCGTGCAACGAGGCACTTTACTAGCTCAGCGTTCTCCGGCTGGTAAAAGATGTGGTAGACGCGAGAGTCCATTTGGAATAGTCCGTTCTCATGACGCCAGCGAAGAAGCTTCGCGTGCTTCTCAGCTTCAACTCGGCCAAGTTGTCTTCGACGCGGAGTTCGAACTTGAATCACACACCAGCTCCCTCGCAGATCATTTCGGAGTGCAGCCACTGAATCACATCGAGACGAGTGCTCTTCGCAGTAGTCTTCACTACTACACGCACATTGAAGGACTCGACGCCGTTGTCCCTGAGCCACAGGACGACGTCCAAGTGGCCCATGCTGGCAGCCTTGGTCACGGCAACTTCGGCGAAGAGCTGCTCAATTTGATCGCTGAATTGACGCTTGATGGCTTTCAAGAGCTTCAGATCTCCGTACTGGGTGATCACCGCGACTGCGTCCGCAAGCGTTGGCTGTTTTCGAAACACGATGTCTTTCGCAGTGAAGATGAGCCCTGTGCGAGTCGCAATGTGCAGGATGTAGGTGTCCAGGTTGTGAAAGCGCCTCAGGTTGAGCACACTCCAGATGACGAACTCTGCCTGTGCCTCTTTGTTCTCTGGAGCCAGTGGGAAGATCACCTGCGGAGGGCTACAGAAATGCCTCCGGGGGTCCACGGTGGCCTTCACGTGGTCGCGGAGCCACCGCACGACCTCTAGGTTCCCTCTTTGCGCAGCACAGTCGAGTGCAACGATTGCGTCGTACTCGGTTGACGGATGCAGCCACTGGACGACCGTCAGATCGCCCAGTTTCGCGGCTTCGTACATCGTCTCGCGCGGGAACGTGTAGTGTTGATACACGTCGACCCACATCATCAGGCGCGCGCGAGGGCTGGCTCCGAACTCCTGTCGTCTGAGGCGCCACTCAGAGACGATAGCCTTGGTTCCGCACACGCGGACGCTCTTGCTGGCGTGCCAGCGTATGGTATACACTGCCTGCAGACAGTGGTGCGCCACCGCGCAGTGCAGGATGCCCGGCGCGTCGAGGAGGAGCGGGAAGAGTTCCTGCTGCACGAACAGCAGTTGCTTGACCTCGCGATCGCGGAACTCGAGCGCGTACACAGCGCAGCGCGTGCTCGAACGCCAGCGGTGACCGCAGCAGCTCGCCTCCCAGCGATGGCATTACCCGCATTTGCTGCCCACGAGTGTTTTTTGTTTACTTGTCAACTGCAACTTCAAAGTTGGTTCACAAAACCCTTGAAAAATTTCCACTATTTCCCAAAATCGCCCCCAGCAACAGCATAATCAGAGAAGTGGTAATGGCGTTAAAGAACGAAGCGCTCATGGCGTTGAAAAACGAAGATCACTTGGCAGAGCAGTAGGTGAACGCGAAGCCGTCGTCGTTTCCATCAACACTGACAGGTCAGACGTTTGTCGGTAGCAGCACCAGAAGCAACTCTGGCGAGCGAGACGCGGAAAATCCGGCTTCGGCAGCGCCTTCCTCACGGGTCGCTCGTCCGCGTCCTCTTCGTCGCGCGCCGCAGAAGTGATCACGATCGACGATGACAGCGATGAGGCTGAAGACGAGAAGCCCCGCGAGAAGACTAAAGCACCTTCCATGAGAGAAGAAGAAAAATGTCCAGCGCCTACTGGTCATAAACCCCTAAACGAAGAAGCCAAGGAGTAGAAGGATGGAGACGAGCACGGAATCTCAGAGCAGCCAACTGCTGCTGCTTCTCTTGCCCTTGTAGCAGGCGATGGTGGCAATGACATGGGTGAAGCTGCCGAGGGAGACGATAATGGTTTTGTGTACGTGACTCCTACCGCCAGCAATGAAGACAACGACGGCGGCAACGAAGTGATCACCGTCGGTCATTCTGAGGACGAAGAGGAACAGGCTGACAAGGGCATCACGGTCATTCGCGACGTCGAGCTGACTCAAGCCTGCTGCGCGTACACTGTCGAGCCACTGATTCGCAAGCCGCTCTGCTTCAACTACGAGAGGTATACCGCAGCGCTTGAGCACTTGGCGAAACACTGGCCCGTAGACACGTCTGCGCATCCTGTTAATGCTGATGGCAGTGGCAGCGCTTGCAGTGAAAGCCGCACTGCGCGCGTGTACCGCCGACTACGCGCTGCTCTCTACACGCGCTTCCACCGCGCATTCCCACTAACACACGAAATGTACCAGCAGTAGTTCGCCGACGAGCCCAGGTTCCGCCGGAAGAAGAGGATCCACCGCCAGTCATTGAACGACCACATGTGCGTGCCGTCTCACCTGGCAAAGTTCAGGTTTCTACATGGTACGTACTCGTCTAGAATCTATGCTGGCTCGGATAGCATGGCTGACTTGCATATCCTCATTCATGTATTCCTCTCTCTCTCTCTCTGTCTCACGTGTAGAGTCTGGATCTGGCTAAAACTTCCTTGGACACTGCATGGAGGGACCTATTGGTCACGCAGGTTTGCACTACACGCAAGACCATGAAGTCTGGCGATTCTGGCGTGAGAGACTGATTCATGGCTTCAAATTGGACCAGACAAAGGTGGACAAGGAGTGATGAGTCCGAAACTTCTTTCTGCGTCAGATCGAGTCCCCGACCCAGCAAAGCGAGACTGTCATCGCAGATCTGCGCGCCTAGGACGCGAAAAACAAGCTGGAGAAGAGTGTGCATCACCGTGTGCGTGAGAGTGATGAGAAGATAGATATGGGATGTGAATATACGACTGCTAAGGCTAAACATCGATGTCGCTGCTTTTTGTAATATTTTGAATTTGATAAGTGAACGTGATGCACTGACCCAACAATGATCAAACCACCTGAAGGAATTCATTCGGAAACACAGAAACCCGTCCAACTGTGAGTCAGAATACGAGTTGCTTGCTCTTCTGGTGTGACCGCCGGGCGAACCTTTGATTACATTTGTCAAGCGCCTGATATCCTATCGGGCGAACGGAGGTGCTCACTTTTTCGAGGACGAAAATGAACACGCATACAACCAAAGAACTACAGCCTCTGCTACGAGGCTGGTGGACTCGAGGAGTAGGTACTTCACCGATGTGATCCAGAGAGCGACTATGACTATCGGATCAAAGACTTTAGGGTATAAAAGCCACTGCGCAGTGAATTCGTTGATCGATTGGTTGATTGATTGATTGGATAATTTATAGATTTGGTTCCCACGGAGCTGCTCCTTCTATAGTAGACTCTAGAAGTCGCCGCTAAAGTCGCCACCTCCTCCGCCTCCGCCGTCGAACCCACCGTCCCCACCGCCGCCAAACCCGCCATCTCCTCCATCGAAGCCCCCTCCGAAATGTCCGTGGTCACCGCCGAGAGCATTCACGATCATCATTCCGGTTCCAAAGCCCAAGCCGGTGCTTAGTGCAGACGAAAAGCCACCGCCATAGCCACCACCGCCTCCACGTCCGTAGCCATAATCGTAGACTGGTGGAGCAGTAGCCGCGTAAGCAACAGAAGCTGGCGCGATGTTGTAGGCGGGGACACACGCGGCACCTCCAGGAACTGGCATCGCCATCGCAACAACCGGAGCACCAGCCACAGGGGGTGGAGGAGCGCGTTGTCGAGCCGCTTTCTTCGCCATCATGGAGCCAAACCAGCAGCAGCCCACGAAGCAGCTCAGAAAGACAGCGCCGCCAATGGCGATCCCGACCCAGCCGTAGGTGCTCACATCAGAGGTGGTGCTAGTAGAAGCCAGCGAGCATTTGCACGAGTACGTGGTGCGCTTGCAAGTGGCGTCTCTCGGGCAGCAGCACGACTGGCGCTGGCTCGCCTGGTCCAGCCAATCGTCGCAGAACTGCCCGGGGCTGCCGATGTACGCATGCGAGCAGTCCTGTGTCGTCGCGCAGACTTGGCACCCGGAGAGCGTAGGTGTTGGAGTCGGTGAAGTTGTGTCCTCAGCTGCAACTAAAACGAGGAGCCAGGAGGTGGCGATGGTCGAAAGCAGGCAAAACCAAACGAAGATGGCGGCCCTTGGAGCTTGTATGGCGTGGTTCGAAAGAGTCATTGCCCTCTAGAGTGCAAAGTTCTGTTCCAACCTGGAGACTTCGGAAATGCTCGCTTCCCACTTAGGCTCGTCCTGCTTTTGCCTCATGAATCTCCAAGATCTCCCCAATCTTGATCTTTTTGGTCAGCTCAGACCTTACCAGCTGTATGATATAATATAAATACTCCTCGCAGGCAAGTGACATCGCTTCGACTGTGAGAAGAAAGCGATAAGGAATGATTAGGTAGATCGAGTGTAAAAATATCAAAGTGGATATGCCGAGCGAGAGCTCGAAATACAACCCCACTGCATTCTGATGAACGACGACGGGAAGATCTCGCTCCTCGCAATTTGTTTCAGGCACTTTTGGCTTTAGATCATTGATGATTGCAGCAATCGTGTTAGTACCTCACAGATTGCTGAGATTTACGTTCAAAAGTTTCTTTCGTTGAGTCATCAGCCTACCACACACCATGGGGCAGCTCCTGGTCTTGCACGCCCGCCACCAGGTTCTGGACCGCGATGTCCGCCATCGCACAACGCGTCTTGACGGTCGCTGAGCCGACATGCGGCAGGATCACGCAGTTCTTAAGCAAGAAGAGCGGGTGGCTCGGCGGCAGCGGCTCGGGCGTCGTGACGTCGATGCCCGCCGCCGCGATTTTGCCCGTGCTCAGTGCGTCGTAGAGCGCATCCTGGTCCACGACTTCGCCGCGACTGGTGTTAACGAACACGGCCTCGGGCTTCATCTTCGCGAAGCAGTCGGTGTTGAACGCGTGGCGCGTGGCGTCGTTGAGCGGCAGGTGCATACTGATGATGTCGCTGCGCTTCAGGAGCGTGTCCATGTCGACGAACTCGACGTCGTCGCCTAGCGCATTCGCGAACTCGGGCTTCTCGCGTGGCCCCGTGTAGATGATCTTGCAGTTGAAGCCGAACTTCATCATGCGCGCGTAGGTCGAGCCGATGCGGCCGAGCCCCACGATGCCCACGGTGCAGTCGCTCACGTCCGTGCCGCAGTACTGGAACGGCTGCCAGACGCCCCACTGGCCCTGCTTCGCACTCTCGGCGCACTCGAGGAGCTTGCGCTTGGCTGCGAACGTCAGCGCCACTGCGGTCTCCGCGGTCGAGATGTCCAGCACACCAGGTGTGTGGCCCACGCGCACCCCGCGCGCTTTGCACGCGTCGATGTCGATGTGGTTATAGCCGACCGACATGGTCGAGACCACCTTGAGCGACGAGCCGGCGTGGTCCAGTAGCTCTGCGTCGATGCGGTCCGAGAGTAGGCAGAAGAGCCCCGTGCAGCCCTTCACCTGCTTGAGTAGCTCCTCGCGCGTGATGAGCTCGCTCTCGGACGCGTGGGTCGCGATCTCCACGGCAGAGGAGGAAGACCCACCGACCAGCTTGAGGAAGTTATCTGCAGTGACAGAGTACATACACAGAGCGCATGGTAAGATTATTTATCATCGCAAGTGGTAGCAATGCAATGCGATGAATTGAAAAGAGTTGAGAGACGCACCGACGGCGTACGGGATGTGGCGCGAGAAGAAGACCTTGCGCGGCGTGGACGCGGCGGCGCTCATTTCAGCAACTGGACAGACAAGCTGCAATTCACTCAAGCACGCGTACAGATAGCCATGTGGCTAGGCTGTCAGGTATAGACGACGTATGAGACGCATGAGAGAATGAGAGAGAGAGAGAGAGAGTGACCGACCTCCTTCACGTGAGCTGCTTGGGGGGAAATGATAATGATGGATTGGAATGATGGATGACACACATGAAGAAATACTGTGCCTGCTCTCTAAATTGATAAGATCGTTGATGCGCATCAAAAGTGTTGTCAATAATGCATCACCAGCAATGACGATCTGGCTGCGTGGATGCCGCTCCTCTGATGAGATCGCGTTGTTCTGATGGCAGGACACAGGAAACCAAACGGAGTTGCGAGACGCGCTACCAGAATGACAACCAAAGTTCGTCGAGAGTGGAACTTGAAGTTATTTTGCGGCGGCGCGTTTTCCCCAGGAGGCTGTACCTCGAAAACGACTAGCACTGCACACAAGAGAGCTGAACCTGTTGATCAATACTCATGTGCCTTGATTCAGCGTTCGCAAGCTCCAGCCCCACCAGACCACACGTCTGCAAAGCGGGGGGCTTCGCATTCTGCAGCCTTCTTTCATCGCTCGCTCACGCTTTCACCAAGCGCTCAAACGATTCTCATTCGATTTCAAATTCAAAACGCATCGTATTAACAAAGGCACACTCGCTAACGCCACATGAAAACACAGACCTACTGCTCTTCAACGGCGAACGGGTCGTTCGATGCGTCCTTGTTCGGCTGGGTCTCCATGTACTTGGCCATGGCGTCCGCCGTCTCACTGCCGTACTCGCTCGTGATGAACGCGTTGGCCATGTCCATGCCGGCCGTGACGCCCGAGCTCGTCCAGATGTTGCCATCCACGACCCAGCGCGCCTTGTACACCCAGTTGACCGCTGGGTGGCTGCTCACGATCTCGTTGTATGCGAGCTTGTTGGTCGTCGCGCGCTTGCCGTCAAGTAGGCCCGTGTGCGCCAGAATGCCCGAGCCCGTGCACACCGTGAGCACGTGGGTGGCCTGCTGCGCGGCCCTGTGGATGTAGTCGAGGAACTTTTGGTCCTTGACCATCTGGCGGCGTCCTTGGCCGCCCGGGATCAGCAGGATGTCGAGCTTCTCTGGCGCCTCGGTGTAGCCCATCGTGGCGTAGAGCGGCACGCCGTTCGTGCTGCGCAGTGGACCCTGCTTGGCTGCGATCGTGTGGATCTCCACAGGGATGCTGAGCATCTGCGGCAGCAGCTCCAGGTACGACGTGGGGCCGATGTAGTCGAGCAGCATCACCTGCTCGAACACGATCACGCCGATCGCCAGCGGTTTCTTGGAGATGGCGGCCATTGGGACACCTGGATGAATGCTGGAGGTGGAGGTGACTGCTGTCTGGAGCGGATTGGAGAATGGCATCCGCTCATCGGGGTGAACTTCTCTGCCTTGTGCCGATGCGCTCACCTGGTTCACATTGCAGGATTGGATGAGTGATCAACCCATCCAAGATGCGCACTCTTTAAAACTGGTGTGCGCCAAGTTTAACCCAAAACAAGCTATTTCCGGCAGATTTGAAAGTCATTTCTGGCAGTTTCTAGCGTTAATGCAAAAGCCAATACAAATGAATCGATATTTGCAAACCTTTTGCTCTCGAGATGATAACTTGTCGATCACATGCTTGCAGTCAGTTGATTGAACAAGTAGCGATTGCTTTGATGACCAGAATCCAGGTTTTCTTTGCTAGTCGTTGGCAAATGTCCGGTTACAAACAACCTGCAGTATTTGAGCAGGTCAATGTAGTCTCTGAGATTCTTGATCAAGAAATTATTGTCGTCGGAGATCATTTTCTCTCGCAGGTCGATTTTGTCGCCACAACGGTTGACAATTGTCCCTCCATCTTGAGCAAACTCGCATATCTGGGGCCGAGGCAACAAAAAAGCATTCATGGGAATGAAGAGCAGTCACTTGTGACAACACACAGCGCACATGATCATACTGGAATACAAACCGATGTGAGATCTGGTAACATAGGGTAGGAGCACTGTGCATTTCAGACCGAGTGAGGCAAGGCGTGGATATATGGGACCATTCTACTGAACGTACATGCTCGTTTTCGCTCCGTTTGTTTTACAATGCGCAGCACCAAGCATCTAACAAGGCCACAGCGCCGCTTGTGCAGTCAGCATTCAGGCGCGAAAGGTGCGAAACCCCGTCGAGGCATTACAACTGACATACGGTGAGTCTAAACAATGTGAAAGTGATGCAGAGATCTGCATTGTTGTTCACACACGTTTCTCGTCTGTTGTGTTCTTTCAGAAAAAGCACCAGATTGAGCGAACCAGCACAGTTTCCCTTCTTTGCTTCGAGCGGTCAGCCGACGCTGCATGCAGTGCAACCAACCACTTGTTCTTCTTGAATGGCAAGGGGAAGACAGTGAGTGTTCTCAATCCAATGTTCGCCCTCGTAGAAACAGTGAAAGTGAGCGACGCATAGCGGGTGTTCGAAGCCCATCAGCTCTACTGCGATGCGTGCTGTTTACCGAGCATCCCGTTGCGCGTGATTCGAGTCGTCGACCAGAACGGACTCGAGGCTCTCGTCCATGTGCTGATACACCAGATTCTGGGTAGGGAGAGGTATTTAATAAATCCTCGCAAAGATCGGAGGTTCTCGGGCCACAGCCTGTGCGTGCATCGGTTGTGCTTCTTGGGTGGCTGTGGCGCTGTTGTTGTCAAGTTCCCTCGACACTAAGCGATTTGTTCTGCGGAAGACGGTACTAGCACTCCAAACGCATCATCATGACGCAGGTTGACGCCACCCGAGGAGATCGTTGTGTTTTGGGTGATTGGGTGACTGGGTCTCTTCAGAATACAAAGCAAAGCTGGACTCGTCGACCATCACTCTGGTCTGTGACGACAACAGACCCATCTGAACACTCGCAGACACTCACAGACGAAGAGCTCCAGACACAGCAGCTCAAGCGGTGCATCTGTCTAACTCCACGCCTTCACTCGCTCACTAAGCACCACCAGCCCACAGCAAGCAAGAGCAGCAACTACAGACAGCAACATGACGCAGTTCTCCTCCCCACCTACATCCCCTCCTCCTCTTCCGTCCTCATCATCGACGGTGACCCGCATGCGCGCGATCCTCAAGCACATCTCGAGCGAGTCGCTCCCATCCGCCTCGCAGTCCGCTGTCGACGCAGCGCTTGGGGTCAAGTGGACCTCTTCAGCGACAGGCGCCACCGCTGCGCCGCTCAGCACACACACGCGCTGGAATGGCTGGGGGTTCTCGGACACGAAGCTCTTCATCAACGACAGCCGCGTCATCGAACTCTCAGGCGAGCGCTACAGCGAAGTCTTCCACGCGGCGAGGGACCGCACGCTGCCACACCTCTTGCCCTGGGGCGAGAAGATGCTCGGCATCGACCCGTCGCGAAAGTCGCCAGCGACGAACCTGGACGTGAACGACCTGAAAGTCGTGGACCCACCAGTGGAGCAGGACCCAGTACTGCAGCAGCTTCTGAACGGCTTTCTTGCAAAGTTGCAGCAGGAGTTCAAGGTGCGAACCAGTACAACCATGGAGGAGCGTGTGCGCCACGGACATGGTCAGACATGTGAAGAGATCTTCAAGCTACGCCACTTGAACGAGATCGAGCGTATCCCAGACGCAGTCGTGTGGCCACAATCGCACGCCCAAGTGGAGCTTCTGGTGCAGGAAGCAGTGGAGCACAGCGCGCACATTTGCCTGATCCCGCACGGCGGAGGCACCAAGTGGGTTATTCACGCTTTTGTGAACTTGATGATGATTTATAACTACAGCTGTTAACCTCTTATTGTGCTATCTATCTTTACAGCGTCTCGAATGCGCTGGTGTGCAGTCCCGACGAGCGTCGCGCGATCGTGTCGATCGACATGCGCAACATGCACAAGATCCTCCTCGTGGACAAGGAGAACATGATCATCCGCGTGGAAACCGGCATCACGGGCTTGGATCTACACGAGCGCCTGCGCAACAAAGGACTGACGCTCGGCCACGAGCCGGACTCGTGGGAGTTCTCAACGCTCGGTGGTTGGGTCGCGACACGGGCATCAGGCATGAAGAAGAACGTGTACGGCAACATCGAGGACCTCGTGGTGAACGTCAAGACTGTGACCACCCAAGGCACGATGGAGCGCGCTGCAAATGTGCCTCGCGTGTCGATGGGACCAGACACGACCCAGATGGTGATTGGCTCCGAGGGCATTCTCGGCATCTTTACGGAAGTGACGCTACGCGTGCGCACTTTCCCAAAAGCGCAGATCTATGACTCGCTCGTGTTCCCGACGTTTGAGCACGGCATCGCTGCGATGCACGACGTGATGAAGGCAAAGTGCGTTCCGGCGTCGATCCGCTTGCTCGACAACACGCAGTTCCAGCTCGGCCAGGCTCTAAAAGTGTCGTCGGCCAACAATTTCACAGCAGGCGTGATTGATTTCGCCAAGAAAACGTATGTGACCAAGGTCCGTGGCTTTGACGTCTCGACCATGTGCGCTGCGACTGTGCTGATGGAGGGCACGCAGGAAGAGGTCGAGCGCCAGCAGCAGGAGATCCAGGCGATCGCGAAGAAGCACCACGGACTTGTGGGCGGCGCCGAGAACGGCAAGCGCGGCTACTTCTTCACGTACATCATTGCGTACTTGCGCGACTTTGCGATGGACTACTACTTCATGAGTGAGTCGTTCGAGACCGCAGTGCCCTGGTCCAACATCCAGCAGCTCTGCACCGATATCAAGACGGCGATCAACACGACAGCAGCGAGCCGCAAGGTGAGCATCCCGCCGCTCATCGCGTGCCGAGTCACACAGCTCTACGAGACCGGTGTGGCGGTGTACGTGTACTATGGCGTGTACTACTACGGCGTGCCGAATGCGCTGACGCTGTTCAAGGAGATTGAGAAGGCCGCCGTGCATGCAATTATCGCGAACGGTGGCTCGCTCTCGCACCACCATGGAGTCGGCAAGCACCGCCGCGAGTGGCTGCCGGATGCGATCTCTGCGCCGGGTATCTCAGCGATCCAGGGCATCAAGACCGCACTCGATCCGACGAACCTCTTTGCAGCAGGCAACATCCTGTCATCATCAAAGGACTTGTAATAGAAACTCTGCGTGCTGTTTGAAGTTGGACCAAAACTGCTGAGGAAACAAGGTCGGGTAAACTTATGAGAGATGGGATTCTGCAATTGTTGTTGCTGTTGGAGCTGTCGACACTGTGCGCAGTGACTGCTTAATAAACAACGAGACTTCAACGTCCTCTGCCTGAACGTAGTCGCTTTCGCGCTCAGGACGAGCTTCGAAGGTTGGCGAAATGCAGTTTGACGTATTCTCAAATGCGCTGTAAGAAGGTCGAAGACTCATATGGTTCATTTCATTTGCTGTTATTAAGTGACCAGCGCGTCTTGGTCTGTCTGCTGCTCTGTTTTTATCTTGTCTTGGGCTTGTATGTCATCTTAGGTGTGTCCGGGTGTGATTATGCACTGCTGCTGTGTGTTCTAGAATCGCTTTCACGGCTCTCTTCAGGTGCTTGGAGTTCGAGAGCAAGTGGTTGGCTTTGGGAATCGCCAGGAACATCTTCGGCTCGCTCGCAGCGCTAAACAGCTCACCGCCGTTGCGGAACGGCACGTTCTGGTCTGCGTCGCCGTGGATGACGAGAAATGGCGGTAGCAAATGCAAATATGCCTCTTGATTAAGTAGACCGGAAGAAGACGACATTGCGCTCTTGACATCAAGCATGCTCTCGTCACGGCACTCATCGATGTATTTCTTGTTCAGCCGGATGAAGATCTTGCTCGGCGCCGCACGCTTGCCTTCACCTTCGCCACCGCCATCCTTGATCTCTGTTTTCGTCTCTCCATCAAATGAGATCTTCACACCTTTGGACAACATCACTGTGTCTGAAAGATAAAATTCTTTCCAGCACGTGCCTTCTCTCAAACTGCGCCAGCTGCAGCGCCGAGAAGTCATACTTCACTCCGCACTTCAGGTCCAAGACCCCCGCGACCACGGTGATCGTGTTTGCAATTTCCTCTCTTGCTCGCAGCAGACTCGCGATGATCGCGCCAGTCGAGAGCCCGACGACGTGCACTCTGCCTTTAATACTGTCTGTCAGTAGGTTTTGCCGCACGAACTCGCACACCGCAACCGCGTCTTCGACCTCCTTCGAAATCGTCTTGTCCGTGAACCGTAGCTCCTCGTCGGACCCCGGCACGCCACCAAAGTTGAGCGTCAAGAAAGCGACGTCGCGTTGGCTTTCATAATTTCTTGCAGTAGTACTGCTACCATCACCACCGCAACTAGTAGTGGAATTCGCGCTGACCCACGCGTCTGCGAGCTTGACAGGCATGCGTGCCGCAAAATCGAGCTTGGTCGGGTGCACCGCCATGTCTGGGAAGCCGTGGAAGTACACCAGGACCTCATCGAAACGCGCGCCAGGAGCAGGAACAGCACCAGCAGCATCAACAGTCGTAGCAGCACAAGACGCTTGCGTGGCGATCAGCGTCAGGAGCCGACGCTGCGAGCTCACGTTCACGACGCATTTGCGCAACTGCGTCGTGATCTGCAAATGTGAGCAGGATCCGAGTCAAAATGGTTCGAGTCTTCCTAGGTCAAATTAGGTTGCGTTATCTAAAGTGGCTCCAAATGCAAAGATGATGCGGATCAGCAACATTATTAACTAGTTGTCCATTCAAGCAACCTCTTCACGCACCTCTGGTTCACATCAGCGTGAGCACAGTCCGCACAGCTG
>JALBZB010001009.1:0-14343 GCA_038050625.1 Pythium sp. MPC-2022a
ACACCAGCGAGAGCGCGCTGTGGATTCCCAACTTCCGGGCTCCCGCTTCTCAGCATGCGTTCTACGACAGCAGCGAATCGAGCACTTTCGAGCCCGACGGCACCGAGATAGGTGTGCTCGGAGGGATGACGTTCTCGTACATCGGCTTCTTCTCGCGCGACACCATCCGCGTTGTCGACTTCGCGCTCTCGAACGTGTCGTTTGTCGAGGTCGCGATAGTGATGAATCCGCCAAATTTTGCCGACCTGGAGGTCGATGGCGTCTTCGGCCTTGGACCCAATCTGCACTTCAACTCCGTACTCCAGCGACTCCTGAGCTCAGGCGCGCTCGAGAAACCCGTGTTCACGCTCTACTTCAACAAGAACAAGAAGATCGGAGACGCGTCAGCTACTGATGCCGATGAGCCGACTCACGCAGGCGAACTCACGATCGGAGCCATTGACAGGCGCCACTATACTGGAGATATTCACTATGTCAACACGCTGGTCGATCCCAACTATGGACCTGACTGGAAAGTGACGCTGGACGCCGTTACTGTCAGCACGAGAAGTAGCGGGATTGGGTTCGAGCCTGGGAGTGGTGGTACCATCGCGCGGATCCAGTCCGTCATCCCATTCATCGCTGGGCCGAAGAGCGTGATTGAAAAACTCGCCAAGGAAGTTGGCGCCGATGGAGACATGATCGATTGCTCGTCGAATGGACCAGACGTTGTGTTCCACATCGGAGGTGTCAGGTACACACTCACGAAAGATGACTACACGCTGCACGACGAGGGTTCCTGTCGGTGGCCCTTTTTGGAGTTGCCATTCGAAGGCTTGTGGCTGATCGGACAGCCGTTCCTGCAAAAGTTCTACACCGTGTTTGAGTTTGGGGATGAGCAGAGCAACAACAAGTCGGCACGCATCGGGTTTGCGCTCGCGACGTGAGCAGCCAGCACGCGTGAGTACAGCGTGAGAGTCACTACCTGCTACCAATAAGTATCAAGTACCATAAAGATAACTGCCCAAATTCAATCATTGCTTTTCTCAAAGCTCTCGTATCAACGTAGTAACCCATGGTGCCTTGAATATAATAAACTCAGCGCAGCCACTCGTTTGCTTGGTGCGCTTCAATTTCCAAGAATGTGTCCACTCGGGTTTTCGAATCTGGCATGCGAATCATCATCAACTTCTCCTTTCTATCCAACCAAACTGCTTGAATCAGCTTTGAAATGCGTCATTTCCACAACCCGACGTCATGATCCCCTGATTTTGACTTGCAACTTGCAACCCTGGAGCTTCAGGAATATCATTAAAATGACCAAGCAATCGTACGACGAAGCTGGTTGGAGCCAGCGGCGAGCCCACCACCATCACCAGAGACCCCAGAAACGCAGTGGACTGCTGTTACGACTGCTGCAGCTGCTGCTCTGCGTCATCATCCTCTCCTGGGGGTTGTTTGCTGTGTTGTACTTTCCACTTTCACCCGCAGGATCCTCCTCCAACTCCCCACCACTCAAGCGACTTCGACATCTTCACCATGGAAGAATTTCAAAGAACGCCAGCAAATCCATAACAAACAGTCATTCCCGACTACAGATAGAAGACCATTTCAGCCGCGGGTTCTGCTCGCCAGAGACACTCGATGCCTCAGCGATCCACTACCATCGCAGATCTTCGGCGTTCTATGCAAAGTTCCAGAGCTCTGAGCTGCCAGTTTCACTGGCCCTGCTGTTTGAGAATACCCACCGCTTCCTGTGCCAGGAAGAGATCGGAAGAACGCAGCAGTGGACGTACTGCCTACCAATCATCGCGGTGAGAGATGAAAGCGATCGCTGCGCGCAAGCTGATCGAATGGCTCTACTCAACGAAGATGGAGATGGCCACCCGATCTGCTACGCGAGTGTGCTGCACATGATCCTCGTCGACGTCTACGAAGAGCTACGAGTGCTGGGCTTCAAGCCAGCGCTGCTCTACGGGTCACTACTCGGTGCAGTTCGCGACCAGGCAATCATCCCATACACTGAAGACGGCGACATTGGGTTCCAGGTCACGCGAAACAAGCGTACTGTGGGCAACCAGATCAAGCAAGCGCTCTGGGGGAAAGGCTACCACGTGTTCCACCACGAAGTGTTCCGCGTATGCGTTGCACCGACTCACCCTCTCGCATCTCTTCTCTATGACCCGACGGCGAACCTGGTGGTTAGGAGCGCGGTTCCGTACGTGGATCTGTACGAGATGGAGCGCGAGTGGCTCGGCTTTGGCGCAAAGTGGAGAGTACAGTACGCGCGAGGCGGGCGAGTGACCGACGAAGCATTCCAACCATACTCGCAAGTGCACCTGCTCGGCCAGGTGTTTGACACGCTCGCGGACCCACAAAGGTTTCTCACGATGGAGTACTCGGCGGACTTTCTGACGCCACGACCGCGAAAGTGATTCGGAAGCACTGAACTGTATCGGTGGATGGCGCCCCAAGCAGAACGTTACAAAGCGGAACGTGTAGCCAACGAAGACGTAAGATCGGAAGACGTGGAAAGAACGTGCTTCCGCGACTAATAAGTGCTGGATGTCCACCCAGAGATGATACATTATTGTACCCCTTAATATAGCCCGCACACACGCAGTTGGACACCAACTATGAGCTGTCAATTGGGTATGGATGGTATCAATCAGTTTGTGGATGTGGGTCTCGCTCGTTGTGCAAGACACAAACGCACACTGGGTACCTCGGAGTCCAGGAGCCATTCAAAGGTGTGGAACGAAGGTGCGATGGGAAGAGGAGAGTGATGGTTCATTCCACTTTTGACTAGCATGAGTGATGGTCGGACCTTGCCCATCCCCCTTTTCGTCTGTGAGAGGGTGGTTGACACAACGTGACAGTGGATACATTCAGTTTTTCCATTTGCTCCGTTCGCTCATTTCCAAATTACCGCTCTCCAGCACACACACCACAACACACAAGAGCAACAGCCATGCCACTGACCAT
Organism: Pythium sp. MPC-2022a; assembly: GCA_038050625.1. Lineage (NCBI taxonomy): Eukaryota > Oomycota > Peronosporomycetes > Pythiales > Pythiaceae > Pythium > Pythium sp. MPC-2022a. Next base: position 2,965 of record JALBZB010001009.1, read on the forward strand.
GAAGTACGGCTATGACGTCGTGCCGCTCACGCCACTGTGCTCGTCGCTGCTCCGCGAGACGACGCTCTCGTCCTCGGCGAGCTCCTACTGCCTCTCGGAGCCAGGAGCTACGATGAAGCTCCGCGACTGGATGTACTGGCAGCGCGACGCCGACAAGAACCCGAAATGCTGGACCAAAGTCTACGCCGTGCTGCGGAACGAGTTCCTGTGGCTCTACCAACGCGAAGAGTCTGCACCAAAGAGCCTGCTGCTGCAGCTCGCGGTCATGAGCGTCGAAGAGTCCGACGACCGCCAACTGCGCATCGTCGACCCGAACGGAGAGGGTATTGACCTCTGTATGATGAGCGTGGACGCGTTTCAGAACTGGAAGGAGGCACTGCAGCTCGCGTCGGTCATGACCGATGACTTCTTCCGCAACTCGTGCGTCGACGCGAAGGATCTGCCTCGCGAGAGCTACTTCCGAGGAACACTCGTCACGTACCGCCAATTGACAAAGCGAAGACGCTGCAAAGTGGCGTTGGACAAGCTTGCACGCCGCTGGAAGGAGTATATCAGAAGAACCAATGACGAAGCAAGATAGAGGGCTTCGTGGACAAGGCCGTATTTAGTCAAGGGACCAAGGGTAGTCCCCGGATAGGATTAGAAGTTAGAGTTAGTAATATTTATTAGTCGTGCGATAATGGCGTCAAATGTGAATAGTTTTGCAAGTGTGTCTATCACGCCTTGAAGGTCGCTTTCCTTTGTCGTTTGCAGCTGTCGAACCTCATTTCCCACTTGAGCTCAAAGAAAATCGACCGCATGGTAAGGTTGCTGTGTAGCACTTGTTTAGTATCCAGAGCGACTTGAACTACCAGCTTTACTAAATGTGTAGTTGGTGATGACAAGTCAAGTTGGTCAACTTCTCCAACTGATCGCTCTCTCCTCGCCGATCGTCGTGTTCTGGGTGGCCGTTTCTCAACTGCCGCTTGGAGCGATGCCGCGCATACCCCACACAACCAATCGAGACGGGCATTTCATCTTCGCTCTCTCCGCTCCACTGAGCACGTAATGGCGCTCAACTCTACGCTGATCGCGCTTCTCGCTGAGGCGATAGGGTACTTCTTGGCTGGTTTCAATGGCGCGAAGCACTTCTGCAATTCCTGGACGCGCCGCCAGTTCCAAGACCAAAACTTGTAGCAGAGCATCCAGGTGCTTCACGATGGCGACTCGCTCGTGTACCTCACGGTAGAAGCAATTCACTTTCTTTGAAGAGAGCAACGTGTTCCACTGGCGCAAGCTTTATGGCTTCAAGCACGAGGATCAGTACTTTGTGACTGAAGAATGGGATCGCGTTTCTCCAGAGGGAGATACCATACTGAAATAGAGTACGCTGGCTACTTTAAAGGGATCGAGTACTCGACAGTAGCGGGAGCTTGGACTGCGATGCCGCTAAATGGACCTATCGTGAAAGCTAGCGCGAGTAATGCAGTCACGGTGATTGACGAAAAACGAGAACGAGGTCCTCCAACTTCGCGATAATGACGGGCTCGTTCGGAGTTTCAGTTACAGCGGCGTGAAACTCACACTCGGGAAGGCTTGAGCACCGAGTAGGACACGAGAGGAATACCCCAAGTGCGCGATGGTAACGATTGAAAACTTGTTGTCATCCCCTCCCTCACTATGCCTCCCATTTATAACTCCAGTTGGTTTACACCTGTCATTAGCATACCCAGACTGGACGCAAATGCGTCCAGACATCGCCGGCAAGTGTGAAAGTGCCGTTCATGGGACAAAGGCGAGGACCTTGTCGCAGTTGTTGAATCACTCCCTTGTATTCGAATGCCACATGCCGATTTCACTATACTGTATTCCTCTTTCTATAAATCGCGACAACCGTGAACTCCAAGACCGAACAGGGAGAACGGGTTACCAATAGGTATCATAGAATGCGATGCTTCAGTGCTGCCGGTTGTAGCAAGCTGTTTCGATTCAAGGTGCTCGCAGGAACGCGACTCAAGTCTCAGCTCGCTCCGTAGATAATTTCGTCATCGCTAACGCTCGAGTGGATGGCCGGCCAGTCGACCATTGACAACAATTTAATTCTCTATGACTCAACCCCAGAGAAGCTTTCGAGCGGAAGCCAGTCAGAGGATTGCTTAGCGTTGTTGCTTCCGCGAAGTCGTGCTTCGCTGCAGCTGATGATGCGCTTAGCGAGTCAGATCAGAAGGCGTAATTAATTGTGTTGGGCTCTCACCAGCAACGCCAACAGGAGTTCATGGTGATGAATGGGTGATCAACGCTATTCGAATGACAACGCCGCGTTGTCCTACAATCCGCCCAATGCAGCTGCCATGACGATCATGGGATCGAAGTGGCGGATCGTAATGGGTTTCCTCACCAGCGTGTCTCTGTCCAATGCGATGCGTGTTCAGTCTATTATAATGGGTGCTTGGTTGGCGGATGCTTCAGTGATTCGCGAGTGTACTGTAGCTGACACAACGCATGCAGTCCTATAACGGATTGAGGCGGGACGAATGTGTTCATGATCCTTTTGAATCATAACGCCACCGTCGCTCTCGAAATGGCTCACAAGTCTCCACCCATTTCATAGAAGCGCAACTGCCCCAATGCGACTCATCAATCAATTCGATCTCTCAGTCCACCGACAACCAGCAAAAAAGTATCCACTTCCCCAAATGCGTAAACGCCTTTGCTGCTCCTCAAAGTCACAATCAAGCCTGATTTTCCCTCAGAAGTTGTGCTTCTCTTCTCTTCAAAGAGGTGCCCTTCTCGTTTCAAAAAGTGGACATGAATGTACCCATTTTCTCAATTAAGATGCGTCAGTTAGGACGACATCTCTTCGTGTGCGACAAGCCACCGGCCAGCTCAGTCAGTGGATGCGGATTGGATTGGGGGCGAACAAATCAACCAATCGCTTATACAAGCACCACCCTTTTTGCGCCTTTCCAACGCGAAACCCCACAGCCTTGCATGGTGCCGTCATTTCCAGACTCGCGCTCACAATCGAATCTGCCATGAGCCCCACAGCAGCAGCAGCTCTCCATTTCAGCAGCAACGGCGCCTCCGAGGCCGACAGCCTGATCACCCTCAAGCAGCCCGTGCCGCGCTCCTGCAGCTTGCGGTCGACGCAGCTCACGGTCTCGAGTGCCTCGGCGGACAGCGAACCGGCGTGCTTTGGCGAGTGGGTCTACTGGCAGCGTGATTGCGAGCGTAACCCGCAGTGTTGGACCAAAGTGTTCGCGGTCGTGCTCAAGGACGACGCGAGCATTTGCCTGTACGAGTGCGAGGACATGTCCAAACGCACGCTCGTGTACCAGCGCACCATGGAGAGCGTGACCGTCGAGGGCAACCGCCGCCGCATCAAGCTCGTGGACGCCCAGGGCGGCGTGATCATGCGGCTCTGGCTGCTCAACCACGCGAACCACGAGCTCTGGAAGACGTGTCTCGAGAACGCCGCGCATGTCGCGGGACTCGCGCTGGCGCGCCAGCAGCAGCTGCAGACGAGCTCGGCGTGGAGCTTGAGCTCAAACTCCGACAAGAACCAGTCGCTCTTGTCCAGGACGTCGCTGCTGAGCCTGCGACGTCAGCGCGCGAACCAGAGCGAGCGCGTGAGCAAGCGCGCGATCGTCAAGGCCGTCTGCAAAGACGCCATCTCCCAGATCAAGAGCAGGATACAGGGCAAGGACCGCGCGTAGACATGTATGTATCCTAGCAGTTATGTAGTGAACGAGGGTTTAGTGTGATATTTGTGAGCGTATTTAAATGATGTCCCAGTGTAGTAACCTATGGTGAATCGGGTCGAACGACTGATATTTGAAATGCATTCTAGAACGTGTCCTACCGTGTCATTGAATAGTTCTGTAGGCACAGAGTTCAAGTTAGTTAGATCCAAATCCAGTGCTTAGTTGTGTTTACGCGGGGCTCTGTCTGCATCGAAGGCGTCATGATAGCGTGCGCAGGCTGTCTACAGCCGAACGCTTTCTGAAGAAACGGAGCGAGCGAACGTTCGGAAGGCGACGACGAAAGTTCATTCGCTGCGCGTGCCGAGAAGGCGAGTCCAACGGATCGGGTCTTTGGATATTGAAACGCAAAGATCGGGCGGAAGCGGATGGGACCAAGTGCGTAATCAATCGGTTTTAGAGGTTTTATGACATTTCTGGTTACATGAATGTTGTATGATTTTTATAATTAAAGGGACTTTTGATGGTTTTGGAGAGGTACGTCTTTTTCTGTGAAGCAAGTGCGTGTGTGCCTACAACTTCAACACCAACCAGTCACGAAAGTTGTTCACAAGTCAAATTTGAGATAGCGGGTGCACAGGACAAGTCCACGCTGGTGACAGCATCCGAAGAGTCTACGACCCTGTTGACTTGACTCGCATGGACTGTTGTCAACCTGTTCTTCTTGAGTTGAATTGGCTTGGCTTTGTGGCATACATCATTAGTGTATGTAGCTCGTGGAATTGCTTCAAGTCGAGTCGAGCCTGGGTACTCGCGGGATCAAATTCAGCTCGCGAGGTTCCTGAAAAGCGACGCCGATTTCCCAGTTTTCCTGGTACTCTGACGTGCCGTCTCCGACCATTTCTCTGTCGCTCAACACCAACCATGGAGCCAATTGAACCCCGTCATGTCAACGCTACTTCGACTGAAGAGATGCATCCAAATGCTGTGGTATACCTGTGCGCAAAGTCGATCAGTTCGTTCCCTCCCGACAAATACGTAACGTGGCGCAAAGTGCGTGGCGAGTTTGATTCTCTCTTCTTGATTCTAACCCGCGATGGCATCACAATCCTCGTTGAAGCTAACCACAATGTTGTGAACTCGACTTTCAAACCAAGTGCTCCATGCAACACTCACCATTTCAGGTCGCGCTCTCAGAGAAATCGGATCCGTCTGCTACGCATTCGAATTGGCATAAAGTCGAGGACGATCGTGAGTCCAACACCTCCCCGCGGTGTTCGCTTACCTAGGGGTCAGTGACAATTCGCGCCAAACCTGAGGACGTGATTTTTATTCGCGGTTCAGCATTTGCGGTCCCCTACGACAGACTCACGACTTCGCGCACTGTGGAATACTTCAAGCATGTGAGTTTGGTGGATTAGCATCACTGAGCGAGATAAGCACCACAGTATCCATTTTTCACGTCACGCTTCGGATGACAACTAATGTGCTAACGACACTCAAAATATATCTGCACCTTCTCGAGAACGACGATTTTGCAGTTCGAAAACTTATCTGCGGCCTATGCACCGCGATTTTCTCCGTACGACTGGTAGGCGGCACATGCAGCTACTGAACAACTTGCTCGGTACCTGTATGCTTTTCAGATCCTTTCAGCCTCAGTTGACTCGCCGGCGCTTCTGCACTGTCCACCGCATCAAGTAAATCGGTCTTTTCGTCCCATTCGTCGTCCAGTTCTTCACGAATTTCTTTAACGTTCATACTGTTGGGGTAGTTTTCCCCCAACCACTCGAAAACGTCAAGGTGATTCTCCGAATACGCATCAATTGCCGCGCGGATGGTGCAGTCCTCGGTGCGGTTCTCGTGGAGGAACAGCAACGTATCGAAATCGCCTCTCTTCGCTGCGTTGTCCATCGCTGTAGTCATACAACCCTCGACACGGTTTGCATGCAGCCACTCGGTCATCTCCACTGACGTTGCATTGCCCATCGTTCGCGTAGTGCAACCTTCACTCCGATTCTCATGAAGCCATTTGACGACGTTCAGATGGTTATTAGTCGCAGCTCGATCCATCGCGTCGGTGGTGCACCCCTCTGTGCGGTTGGCATGCAGTCACTTGACAACGTCCAGGTGACCGGCTGCTGCAGCGCTGTCCATAGCATGGGTAGTGCGGCCTTCGCTGCGATTTCCGTGTAACCACTTGACGACGTGAAGGTAGTTCCTTGCTGCGGCGCTATCCATCGCATCTGGGGTGCAGTCGACGTAGGTGTTTTCATCAAGCCAGATGAGCATTTCCAAGTGGCCGCTGGCTGCCGCGTGGTCTAATTCGATTGACTCTTGTCATTGGTGCGAAATCTCCACAAAGTACTTGACGACCTTGAATTGTCCGTTCACAAGGGCTTCAGAAATGTCATACCGTGGAAGACTTCTCGGAGAATCAAGCTGTCGATTCTCATGGAGCCACTGGACAATTTCAGAATGGCCGTTGGAGGCCGCTTTACAGACAGCATGAGCTTCCAATCTGCGCGAAAATGAGTCGCATTGACGCAACCAGGAGATGAGCCACTGAACAACGCCAAGGTGCCCATTCGTCGCTGCGATGCGCAGTGGTTTATCGTAGATCAATGACCTTGGGACACCATTTTGAAGAAGACGAAGGATTCCGAGGTGGCCACGGTAGGCTGCTTCCGTAAACGCCAAGCGATAATCAATTAGCGTCGATGTGTACTCCAGCAGCCATTGGACATCATTGATATCTCCTTTCGTCACCGCAGACTTGAACGTTTCTTGAAGCCAAGTGGTTAAGTTCTTGTTCCACATCTCCACGAAGGTCACGTCAATGGGTTCCAAGAAACCAATGTGCTTGTATCCGGCGTGAGGAGGTACGTTAACGCTTCACGGTCCTCTGCATTCATCCCACTCTTTTCAACTGCTTTGTCAACTTGACAAGTTGTGTTTTCGTGGATCCACTTGACGATGGCGAGGTGGCCACGCCGCGATGCTTCCCCAAGTGCCTCTTTCCAACCCAGGTCGCTTTCTGGAAACGTCTCCTTGAGCCACTGCAATATGTTTAGATGACCTCCACTTGTAGCCCTAGACGCAAGATGTAGGTTTCCAGAAACGTTCCCATGGTTCGCAACGAGCCATTCCATCACGTGAATCTTGCCCAGGTGAGCCGCTTCCGCCATGCCCTTACCGCCATAACTCGTCGGACTGTACGCGTTTAGGCACCCGAGCAGCTCGATCGCATTGTCGTGCTTTACAGCGTGCTCCAGCGCCTGACTGAACACGTGCGACTGATACAGCGGGTGCAAATTGGGTGCTTCGTACACGATGACGCGCTCCAAAAGCTGGATATTTCCTTGTTCACACGCGAGCGGGTGTCCAGCACTTGTGGGTAACGAAGCTGCTGATCGCCGATGCGAGTGGATCGGGAAGTGCTCGCGCCGAGTACGCGAGAGCGACATACGTCAGTGGCAGGCGCGGACGGTCATGGCGGTGGTGGTGGTGGCGCACACCAAGCGGCGGCGTTGACGGTGGTGGTGGCGACGGCATCTGCATTCGCGGGACGGCGAGGTGAGCTGACAACTTTTCAAAGCAAGTTTCGAAAAATGGCATCAATTTTCGACACTTTGACTATCATAATGTCGAATATGTTTTGTCTGCTTTTCATTTCTTAAATCAGTAAGCTTTTGGATTTCAAAAATCCAGAAATCATGATTAAGAAAGTAAAAGCAGACAATTCTGAAAAATCGGTAATCTACCGGCTTTGACTGGCAGTATAGTACCGGTATCTAGCAAAACCGGTATTGTGAATTGCTTAAGCGTTTGACCATACCGTGAAGACATCATTACCGGTTTGACAAGCATTTATTGAGCGAGCATAGAGCAATCAGTCCCGCAGGCCGCCATCGTGCCAGTCTTCGACACGCGTGCCTAGGCACCACCGCCGTCGTCCTATGCAATCGATGTACACAGCGAGCACCACCGCCACCGCCGTGCATGGCTGTCGCTGACTGTTGTCTCCGCCGTGTGCTCGGCGCACGCACTCCCAGACCCACTGGCGTCTACGATCAACGAGTTCGTCACCCTCGACTTCTTCTGGACCATTGAGTTCGCGTGCAAGGACGGATTTATTGAGCTACTCAAGCGACTGATCGCCCTTGAGGAACCCGGAATGCTCCCGCTCTACCAGTCGCACATCTTCAGCCAGGCGCTGAAGCACGCAGTCAGGCACAACAGCGCGTTGGAGCTGGTCAAGTGCCTGAGCGCGTACTGTCCGACGGGTTTTGCTGGCGAGGGCATGGTCGAAGCAGCCTTTCTCGGCAAAGTGGACGTGCTGGAATGGCTCGTTCTGAACCACTCGAACATCGAGTGGAGACGAGTGTACGCCAACACAGCCGCGGAAGGCGGGCATGTGGCCGTGTTGCAATGGATCAAGAAGCGCTCTCCGGACCCGACCGGCACTTGGATACCGCTATGATGCACGCTGCGGAGAGTGGCCGTCTCGAGATCGTCAAGTGGCTCCATGAAAATGTCGCTCGCAGTGCTTTCTCGATGGATACTTTGGTCGACGCGCTCTACTATTCGCTGAAACAGGGGCGTCTCGACATTTTCAAGTACCTCCACGAACAGCATCAAGGCAAACTAACCGTCCGGCAGGTATATGATATGGCGTGCATTGACGTGGCGATGCCGTCTGGGAACCTGGAGATGATCGAGTGGCTCCACGAGAATGGCTATCGAGGTTTTAGCAAAGATGTGGTTGACAATGTTGTAGAACCTGAGATTGTCCGCTGGGTGCTTGAGAACGGCCAAGGAGCACGCAAGTTTGATCACACGTTTGTGCTCGCGGCAGAGAAAGGCTGTCTCGAGACGATGCAGCTGCTCCAAGCATTTCGCTCTCCTGAGAGTTCCAAGGATGCACTGGTCGCCGCAGCTGGAAATGATCGTCACGACGTCGTGCAGTGGCTCTTTCGCAGCCTGCCCAGAGGCGCCAGATTTCGACGCGAAGCTATTGAGTCCGCTGTCAAAGAAGCAGCCCGGAACGGCCACTTTGAGATGATCCAGAAGCTCCACGCGCATCACACTTGGGATGAGCGCCCATGTTACGATATTTCAAAAGCCGTAGCGAATGGTCATCTTGAAATCGTCAAGTGGCTGATAGAGAACTCAGATCCAGTTGTTGGTGGGAACGATATCGACTTCGCGGTCGAGAGCGGGGATCTGGAGTTGGTGATCTGGCTCCACGAAAACATCAGTGCCAGTTGCACTAATATTGCGATGGATGACGCTGCGGAGAGAGGCTACCTCCACATTGTCAAATGGCTCCACAAGAACCGCACAGAGGGATGTACGGCCGACGCAATGGATAATGCTGGCTCACTAGAGATGATCGAGTGGCTGCACGAAAATTGGACCGAGGGTTGTACGACTGGAGCGATGAACGACGCAGCGAAGAGAGGAGACTTTGACACGTTGCTGTTCTTGCACGAGAATCGCGCTGAGGGCTGCACGGTTCTAGCAGGCTTCAATGCACATGACGAATGCCACTTTGCTATTTTGCAATGGCTGGTTGACAGCTACCCCGACGTTATGGACCTTGATGACATACTTGAACATCATGACGTACGCGAAAAGTTGAACGGGAGTCGGACTTCGTGTCGTCGTTGCTTACCACGAACAGTAGGAAGCGGCGGCGAACCCATTGGACTTTTGGCTGAAGCGAGCTGGTAGAAATATCCAAGTGCTAAGATTGATGCGTTGTCATGTTGCAGTGGATGTTGTTTCGCAAAGTAGAAATGAATTACTGAGTAGGTTGGTGGGTCTGACTAGTGTTTGGCTCCGAGTTGTCTATCTACTTTCCTAGTAACAAGCAGCAACGGACAATTCAGAAGCATTCCAAAGAGATGGCCGATTGCAACTTGATGGAGCTACTACTGTACGTACATTGTGCGGTTGTCGTGGTTGTTGGCTGGATTTGCCTCTGACTTGGTGGATGGACGGGTCCTTGTACTGACAGCAACTGACCAAAGGGTGTGTGTCCCAACCATGATCTCGTGTGCATACAAGTGGGAAGAAGTCGAAGGTGAGTGCGAACGAATACGCAAAGTACCTCAGGATGATCAATCTTGAGCCATGTTGAAGAACTCAACAAAAATATTTACTTTCATATTGTTTCAAGTTAGAGTTACGAGTGACAACCCACGGCTTCGTTTAGTGTGGGAACCCTCAATAATAATTCGCATCGGACATTCTCGAAAGGAATCGTGGTTAGTGGTAACATGTGCAACTGGTTCATCGCAATACAGTCAACGTGAGCCATTATCTTAAGCTGTACAAAAGAGACGTTGCAAATGCGTGTGTCCTCCGAATACACTTTTGTAAGCCTGTGTAAGAACTTGGAACTAGCGGATGTACTGCCACTTCACTCTTTCCACATCCTCCAGTTCAAAGTCTGCGGCATTATATCGTACGCTTCCTTGACTCGTGTGCAGCAGTATAGCAATCTCCAAGAGGACACTCCGTGATGTTCGAGCAACCACAATTCCACCAGCTTCCTCATCCACGTCACCCTCGCGCTCTTCGTGAAGAATCCGAAAGGACCACTGAACAATGCCGAGGTGTCCACATATAGCAGCGCATTCGAGTGCTTGATGGTGATCTGAGGCGGAGACAAGACCGTAGAACAGCTGAACGATGCCAAGGTTTCCATTATCCACTGGGTTTTTGTAAGTGTGATCGTAATCGAACAGCTTTGGCTCATGCTCGAGAAGCCACTGGACACTGGCAATCCTTCTGTTTTGAACAGCCGAACCGCATTGAAGGCTGCTTTACCAACGCGATTGACGGCGCCGCACTGAATAGCTACTTGCTATGGATAATTGCACACGAACTGATTCGAGGACTGCACCATTACCGCGATGGACAACCGAGCGAGATGGCATCGAGACTCTGTTATTTCAGAACGAGGATGACACGGAAGGGCTCTCGACAGACGCAGCAAAGCACGCGTCTGGGTCGGACAGCATATCCCGCTGGATGCACGACCACTATCAAGGTTTGGTGAATTTGGCAGACATTGAGGCTGAAGAGGATGATGAGCCGAGCTTCAATGACTTTTAACGAAGCATGCGCGTCGAGTCAAGCGCAAGCAGATACACTACAATCGGTTTCGAGATGGGTTTCCAGTGTTTACTCAACTGTATTCGGATCTCATCAATGATTTTCTGTGTGGAACTGCTCACGATGACAAACGCCGTGCTTTTGCGGTTCAGAAATCTAGCTTACTCCTGGACCATAAAACAGTCCGAAATATCGAGCTGGTGTTATTGTGAAGTTCACTGCACGCTCCCGACCCAAGCCTCCGGTTTTATCGGGATATTATTCTCAGATCGGATTGTTCTTTGTCCTCCTTCATTCCATCATCATTTGATCAAAAAGTAAGCAGCATGGACGCAACATTGCCGCCCGCCCAGACGTCACCGCCACTATCGCGATTACTACATGACGAGGAAGTACAGATCCACTTCCACATGCCGCTGACTGCCGTCTCCGCCGTGTGCTCGGCGCGAGCGGCCCCCGATTCACTAGTCTCAACCATAAGTAACTTCATCGCGCTCACCAGCTGGACCATTGCTGCTGCTGATGATGATGATGAAAGTGAGGTATATTTAGGTACGTTGCCGACCTACAATAT
>JALBZB010001010.1:0-14318 GCA_038050625.1 Pythium sp. MPC-2022a
GCGCACGGCCTCTCGCCGCCACATCCCCGCAGCACCCGCGCCCCGACGCGCCCCCCCCGCCCCCCCGCCGCCCCCCCTCCCCCGCGCGCGGCCCGGGCCCCGCGCCGCGCGCGGGGCGGGTGGAGAGTTCGAGATTGTGAGGTCAAGTCATCCCTTTCCGCCCAGTCAGCTATTCAGTTGCCCATCCATCGCTCGCTCGCTCAAAGGGGACCAAAGAAGAACATACAAGAGGAACCACTACTACACTACATAATACCGAGATACGCTCGCTGGTACTTGTCGTACCAACGAGTTCGCCAGTTGTTGATCGACTGATCAATCAGCTGGTTCACAAAGAGTTGGCAAGCGCTCGTGCGCTCGCCGGGCTTCAGCCGCGAGCGAAGACCTTCAATCACGGCTTTCTTGCCGCCCGTAAAGCACGGCAAGTCCGAGTTACCGACCAGCATCATCTCCACGAGCAGCACGATCTTCTCCATGTTGCGCTGCAGCGCCAGGAACGCGCGAATGCACAGCGATCGGAAGTACCGGAACGTCGAGCTGCGGGGACCGCCCATGAGTTCAACAAACTCGTCTGTGAGCTTGAACGGCGCTTTTTCAAAATTCAGGTTGCTTCCAGGGCTGTTGGTGAGCAGGAACCCGAAGTCGATGTGGATCACGTGGCCCTGCGTGTCTAGTAAAATGTTGCCGTTGTGGCGATCCTTGATCTGGAACACGTAGCACACCATCGAGTAGGCGGCGAGGCTCTCGACAAAGTTTCGTTGAGCTCGCGCAAACCCGACAGACTCCTTGTCGCCATGAAGACGATGGTAGAAATCCCTGTTTGACGAAAAGAGTTGTATAAATGGTTAGTGCGATTCATACACAGAAGTCATCGACATTTTGACGAGGACTTACAAGAGAGTCGTGTAGTCCGGATCGTTGCGCTTGAGTGAATCAAGCGACACGGTGTCTGGGACAGCTTCAATCAACCCAGTCTTAGCTGATGTCGCAATGACATTGTAAGGTCTGCACAGTTGGGATAAAAAGAAAAGAAAAAACGTTAGACATCACACGCCAGCCACACAAATACACGTCAAGTAAACAATCGTGTGTACCTGAGAGTGAGTGGGAGGGAGTACTCTTTAAAGATTCGATCGCACTGCGCGATGAGCTGCGCCGCAAACTGCTCCTGTCGGAGATCGTCATTGCTCTTCACGATAACAGAGAGAAGGCGCCAGCCCGGGTGGTCGCTAAACTGCGACGTCTTGCGAATGCGCGCTTCTTTCTCGCTCCATCGCTCGCGGAAAACAATCACGGGGGTTTCTTCTTCCTCTTTCGTCGCCGAGTCTTCAGGGATGCTCGAGATCTTTTTCTCTTCCTCGTCCGAGTCCGTGTCGTCGCGCTCGTTGTCTGTCAGACCATCTTCAAGATCAAAGTTCACTTTCCACGCGTTACTGTCCGTGAAATCGAGACTCATGCTCAAGTCACGGTCTCTCTTGCGCGGGCGTTTTTCATCTTGAGACGTGTCGTTGTCTTTTTCAGATTTCTTGGATTTAGCTGCAGCCTTTTTCGCCTTGGCAGCAGGTTTTGCCGCTGCAGGTTCCACATCAGGTTTCACTTCAAGCACTGCTGGTTCTTCAACCGCTTTCTTCTCTTCCTCCACCGACTCGGAGGTTTCTTGCATTGCTGTCGTAGACTCAGGTTCAGCATCCAAAGTGCTTTCAGGGTTCGTGCAAACCTCGTCTTTTTCGTGCTTCTGCTTCTTGGAGAACCAGCTGGAGTAGAAAGTGTCAAACTGCCCGCCTGAGCGCGCCGACGCACTGGATCGTGCCTTGCGACGACCCGCTCGAGGCAAACTCCACTGACCCATTCGCATTTTCTGCTCCTCGTTGGCTTTCTCAAGCAACTCGTTCGCTTTTTTCTCCGCCTCGTCTTCACTCTCGTTCGGCTTCTCTTCTTCAATCTCCTTCGGCTTCTCTTCTTCTTCCTTTACTTTTTCTTCCTCAATTTCCACTTCCTTTTCATCGTCGCCTTCTTCACCGTCCAACGGATCCTTTGGGGTGAGCGGCAGAGCGCCTGGATCTAGGTCCTTCATGTCCGCCTTCTTAGGGTTCAGGGGCTTCTGAGGCTTCGGTTTCTTCGATCCCAGCAAATTTATCAGGAACGCCGGCGCATAAGAAGACGACGTCGAGGCAGCGGGTTCGTTCACCTTTTCGGTTTTCGCAGGTTTCAACGATACGATTGTTGTTGTCTGAGCTTCACCGGTCTGGGATTTGAGCAACTTGGCATCACTTGGTTCCAACACCTGTGGGTCCGTCGCACTGACAATCGATCGCGCACTGGAGCTATCGGTGCAGTCAGTGCGCTCGCTCATCCGCTTCGGGGTCGACTCGGAGACGCTCGAATCAGAGGTGTGGCCGTTCTGAGCTGCTAATTGCGAGACGTCAGCAACGTGATGGCCGTTTTTCTTAAACGGTAAAATCAGCGAAAAGCCACGAGGCTGGGCTCGACTTGCAGCTGGAGACGTCTTTTTCTTCCTTGGCGTCGCTGCTGTCGGCACAACCGAGTAGTCGAGAACTTCAACGACCAAGAAATACGGCACGCGTTCCTTTGTGGAAAACGTGAAACACTCCTCCACCTGGATCGCCTTCACGCGATGGTGCGTGTTCCCAATCGGTAGATACAGCACATCGGAAGGCAACACCTGTTCTTGAATCGCACTCAGCCCAGAGCGCAATTCGGGCACTCTTTGAGCCAACGGAGTCGCAATGAGGCGATCTGCTAGATCCGTGAGCGCGCCAACAAAATCCGGGGTCTGCTTGAACAGTGACGTCTGCTGGGAGCTGCCTTCTTCGGGGCGTGCCTCGTACACCACGCGTTGCTGTTTGCTCTGCAAATGAACAGCAAACGACTCGTCGGTCTCGAGCACTTTCGGGTCCATCTCTTCGTCGATCGCGAAAACCGACGAGCGGCGGCGCAGCAGATTCGACGGCTTCGACACCATCACTTCTTCGTTGCATAAGCCGTTGTTCATCAGCAGCGCTGGCACTCCGGCGCGCTGCTCGATCGCGGTCAGCAAGTCCGAGTTCTCTTGGTCCTGGGACGCTGTCACGCTTAAATATTCCGATTTGTAGCTCTTCGCATCCTCGCAGAACGAGCGCAGGAACCATGTCAGACGGTGCGCGAACGGGAGCGACTCGCCGCTTCGCGACATGAGAAAGCACTCGAGCTGGTGCTGCTTGGCGTAGTTACCGTGGAGCAAGAACGTGCACAACTGTGGAATGTAAAACTCAAACTGTAGATATACAAACACGGCGGTTAGCTTTAATACAGAAATCAGACAGACAGGTGAGCAATGTACTTTACCTCGGTCGCATTGGACTCGCAGCTGCTGTAGAGCTCCTCCACGATGTCTTGGTGTGCGTAGAGCTTTAATAATAAATGAAACACGTCGTTCTGCTGCTCGAAAGACGCCGCGCCGCCGGCGGCGCCGCCAGACTCGGCCTTCGAGAGACTCGTGATCTTCTCCATCGTGTTACGCAGCTTCTCGTCCCAAAAATGCTTGAACTTCTCCACGTTCTTGTCCGGCTCTTCCTGCTGCTTCTGCTTCAGCTCCGCAAATTCCATCTTGCTCATCGACGGGATCGACGTCAGCGTCGGCTTGCCCGAGGACGGCGACGTGTCCACAACAACGCTCGCGCGCGTCGACTTCTTGCGCTTGAGCTTGCGCGGCTTGCGTGAGAACAGCGACGCGCGCACTTTCGCCGGGAAGTCGATGATCGAGAACCGCGACGGCGACTCGGACGAGCTCGACGTGCGCCAATCGCTGTCTTCCTGGTCGCCAATACCTAGCAATTTCGAGTCGTCGCTCTCTTCATTCACAACTACCACCGCGACCGACTGGTTGCTGCTGGTACTTGTGCTGGTAGTCGCGTTGATAAAAGCCGCAGGCGGGCTCTTGGTATCGTCCTCCGCCTCCGGCTGCTGGTTCTCGCTCACTTTAACCACCGCTACCGCTGTCTCCATCGCCGCGTCTTGTTCAGGCCCAGCGTCTGCGTTGCTGCTGTTGTTATCATTCGCCACCGCCAGTGCGGTCTGCTTCACGTACGCGTCGGTCTCCATGTTCATGTCCACATGCGGCGGCAGCACGTGCTTGGTGTCGATCTCCATCGCGACCGTCGTCATGTCCGCTTGTTACTTCACACACGGAGAGAGCGCGGGTTGCTTTGTGGCGGCCTCCTGTATAGAACAAGCAAGTGTGTAACTGAGCGGATAGCCCCAGACCCACGAATATCGTCGTTACGCTTCTGCTTCCTTCTTGCTCACTCCTTTTCCGACCTGGACAGCCCACTTGACCTGCTTGTTGTTGGTCTCCGTCGTGGTTGCTTGCTTGTTGCCCGGGTCTGAGTTGTGGTTGTTCCCACCCACAAACAACAAACAACAAACAACAGGCAACAGCACACAACAGCACACAAACAACAGCAAAGCAAGTCTTGCTGCTGCTTTGCTTTTCTCTTCTTCCTTCCCTTCTCTTCCTCCCTTCTGGAACGACTGCGCCTTGTGTTTGTTGTTTTGCTTTGTTGGGGCACAAGCAAGCAACGCGCAAGAGCGCCTGTTCATGCAAGCGAGACAGCGTGCGCATCTCATGCGCCGTCTTTCCTCGCCAAAAAGAATAGGAACAGTGTCTGGAGGATAGATAGACTACTGGATTAAGTCAAAACTGTACTGAAAAGATTAACCTTCAGGTATCTCAACCGAAGGATGGTCTTGTAAGTAAATGACGAGCTGTCATTTCTCAAACTACTGTTTTAGAAAATATGTGTAAATTTATTGAGCACTGTAGTCAGTACTTTGATTTCTCCTCCCCTTTTCGCGCGCAAAGCCAGACGAAAAAGTCATTTTTAGCCAATCACGCATCGAAGTTGGCCGTTTTGACAAACCATATGGACAAAGCGTGCAACTGTCAAAAGTGCACCTGGATGCGCGTGGAGTAGGGGAAGAGCGCACCAAAAAATAACGGCTATGGAGATGAAGATCATGGAAGTTCGAAAACAATTGCGCGGTTCTGTTTGTGTCAAGTGTCTCTCGGATCCATCAAAAGCGCATTGCATTTTGGATTCTGGATTGAGCAACATGCATTGCCACCAGTACTTTTGTACATCCAGTTGCTTTGTCTTGTGTGGCTGCTGCTGTTGTTGTTTGTTGTTGATGCAAGTGCACTCGTTTGCTTGCTTTTCTCCCCTTTCTTCTTTCAAAATGCGACACGAATGGCAACACAAGCATGCACCAGTTCTCCGCGATCGACTGGTTTCTATCACGGCACTGTACTCAGGAGTACTGGCTCGCTTCATGTTCTAAATAAGCGCCGTTTGGGAAGCTCAACTCATACCTCTCAGTCAGCCCTTAGTATCGGTTTCGCTTGTTGCTTTCTTCCTTTCCACTTGCGTGACTCCTTCAAGATCACTGCCACCTATTAATATCTGATCCCTCCAGCAAAGCTGCTATGTAGCATGGCGGATGAATCCTATCGGATTGAAGGTTGCGCAGCTACACACTCTACCAATGTGGAGTGAAAAAATGTCAGGCGCCCAGTTCTTCCGCACCAGCAGATCTGAGGGATACGACTTGCGAATGGCTCGCCATGCACAATACTGTACATACTGTGTTATGTATCCACAGCCTTAGACCCACGTGTGCGCTACATAGAAACAGAGTTCCGCGCGGCAAAAAGAGATCTGTAAACCGCCAGTGCTTCTCTAAGCTTTACATGCCACCTCAAAAGCTGTCGGAAAGCAAACGACAACAGCAGCATTCTTCCAAGTCAGGCTTCTGTAGAGAATGATCCTTTTGTGTCGACCCAACCAGCTCCAGCTCAGTAGGTGGACTCGGTGTTGTTGCAGTATCATACAAATACAGTACATGTGTATTTCCTTCAGCTCTTCTCCTTTCCTTTCGAGCGAGACGAATACATGTGTAAATGGGTCCATGAGCACAGATCTCCTTCAGTTGAAGTGGGCATGACTGACTGACTGGGCTTCTGCTATCGAAACTACCATCACTCTATTAAGTTCGCATTGCAACAACCCGGACTTTGCGCATCGGAAAGTCGGAACAACTCAAATGCGGATGCCACGTGTGATTTTTATTCCTTTCCATACATCACCTTTTATGCGCAGCAAATGCTTATTTTGCGGGATATTACATATAGCAAATATCTGTAGGTAAGCTCTCGGACATTTATATTCTTCAACAGCGCGGGGATGTCTGCGCTTGCTTTGCCTTTTGCCGAGCAGCGCTGCGGAAATGATCGCGAGAAAGCTCATTTCCGAAAACTCACCTTGTTCTTGCAAGGCTGGACGCGGACGCACCTCCTCCCAACCAAACCCCAGCCAGCCAGCAACCTGCCCATTGACAGCCACGCCGCCATGCTGGACACTCTGCAGAGCGCCAGCTACGTGGTGCTCATCACGCTCATGCTTGCGTCCAACTTCGTGCTGATCCCGATCCCCGTGCAGCTCATTGTGTCGGCGACGACGATCATCTACATTGGCGCGACGCTCTCGCTCAAGCTCAAGCACCACCGCGAGGCGAGCGGCGAGAAGAACGATGAGGTCATGAAGGCGGAAGACGCGTACATGTTCCCGCTGCTGGGCTCGGGCGTTCTCTTTGGGCTGTACATGCTCTTCAAGATCTTTGACAAGGACATGGTCAACCTGCTCTTGACGTCGTACTTTGCGCTCGTTGGCGCGTACAGCTTGACCGAGGCGTTCAGCCCGCTGATCTCCAAGGTGTTCTTCAAGGGCAACTCGAAGGTGTACAAGCGCACGCTCAAGATCCCGTTCTACGGCGACTACTTGCTGGAGCTATCGCAGGCGTGGATGCTCACGTTTGTGTTTGCCGCTGGGTTTGCGTACGCGTGGTTCAAGACCAAGCACTACCTGCTGAACAACATTTTCGGCATCTCGCTCTCGATCAAGGGTATCGAGTCGCTTTCGCTTGGAAGCTTCAAAGTGGGTGCGATCCTCTTGTGCGGCTTGTTCTTCTACGACATCTTCTGGGTGTTCGGCACGGATGTGATGGTGACCGTTGCGACGTCGTTCGACGCGCCAATCAAGCTCATTTTCCCTCGTGCGTTTGCGACTGCAACGGAGAAGGCCAAGTACTCGATCCTCGGTCTCGGCGACATTGTGATCCCTGGTATCTTCATCGCGCTCTTGCTCCGCTACGATGCCCACCGCGCGAACGTCACGAGCAGCTCGCAGGCGTTCCCAAAACCGTTTTTCCACGTCAACCTGGTGTTCTACGTGCTCGGCCTCGTGGCGACCGTTGCGGTGATGTTCATCTTCAACGCCGCGCAGCCAGCGCTGCTGTATTTAGTGCCTGCGTGCCTCGGCTCGGCGCTCGCCACCGCTTTCATTCGCGGCGAGTTCAAGGAGCTACTCGCGTACTCTGAAGAGGACGAGGAAGAGGAGAAGAAGGAGGACGAAAAGAAGACGGACGACGCTGCTGCGTCAGCCGCTGTTGCGACGGAAGCCAAGAAGTCGAAGTGAAGAGCACTGTAGGTGCAACTCCCTCCCCTCGTCGTTTGTTAGAGCGTACGCGTTGCATTAGAAAAAATAGTTGAGAAGAACTGTTGGTCTTTCGTTCTTGTTACTGTATCTGGAACGTGTTTCTTCGTGCGTGTATCATGTAGCACACGCTGCAAACGCATCTGCCCGATCCGCCGCCCTATCACATGCTGCCACTTGGCAATTTCCCTTCATGGTTTCAGCACCTCAGAATCAGGTTGGTGCTGGTGCAAACGTGTCTGTCACAGGATTGGCTGAAAAGACTTTTTGCAAATTACTACTGGCTATAAATAGAGTGTCCACTCCAGCCATTCCAAGCACACCATAGACGAGACAGCTGCTTCAGCAGCTGCCGCCAATTTGGCTGCATCCACGTCATCTCTTTTTACTGGGAGGTTTACTTCTTCAGAATGAACGTCGCCCCTCCCAAGCTGAAGAAATGCGTGTTTAGAGAGAGAGGGGAACAAAGTTCTGTTCCGTCACCGGTTTTTTGCTTCCAATAAAACCCATTTGAAACAAATAAGGGTTTACATAATTGTATTCAAAATACAATACATATATATAAAACCTCATATTGACTTCCTGAGCCTGAAACACCTCTTCCACCTTTGTGCGAGGTTTAATTTCAGTTTTATAGTGAAGAGCAATATCTTTTCTTTTTTTATCTCACAAATCGCACTTTACCGGGATCTCTGTCCAGCTTATTGTTGTTGTTGTGTGAGAAGGCAAAGGCTCAACTCACGCACACAGTCAGTCAGCCAAGCACAGCACGTGGGTTCGCTGCAACAGGCAAGCGAGCGGTGACATTGACAGTTTTGCCGCGTGCGAGAGAAGTGAGAGAAGCGAGAGAGAGAAAGAGGGGAGGAGGGAAGAAAGGAAGGTGACTATGTCGCCGCATCAAAGGTGCGTACTGTATTTGGGCTGTGTATATGAAAGACGCTATGGTGATAGGTGATGGCGAAGCCACGTGACTGACTCGGTTTCTGATGGACATACTCAACAGAGACAGCAACAATCAGAGCGAGGAGACCACAAGCGAGCCGCAAGTCGTGACGACCACGCCAGCCCAGTCGTCAGCAGTAGCAGCGCGCACTCAGTACCGCAAGTCGCTTAGCGTCACGACGACGTCGTCGTACTCATCCGGTCCCGTGTGTATTGATGTTGATCCCGCGCAAGAGAACGGCGTCATGGGTGCCGAGAGAACCGTGGACGTGAAGGAACACACTGCGGACGAGTCGACTGCCATCACGACGACCTCGTCCACCGAGCGACGACGGAAACGCGATGTTGTGCGCCAGATCTCGATGCGCCTCTACCTGAAGGGCAAGGATATCGCGGAAGACGTGCTGCGCAACGTGGCACTGCAGAGAATGGAGGACGCGGAGAACGTTTGCAACGGTAAGGACTCCAGTTTTGAGCACGAGATCTCAGCGTCGCGGAAGACTCGCAAGCACCTGTGGCTCCCGACCACCCAGGATGACTCTGTGCTGCTTCAAGGCTCATCGAAAGGTATGCTTATTTACTCTTTCTCTCTCTCTCTACTACAAGTTTGGTGTTGCTTCTGGTCTGGCTAATGTGATTTCTACGCATGATTGGCGCTGTAATCAGAATCCTTTGGCAAGGGTGCGCACCACGACATCAACGAGTTCTTCGTGTCGCGCGTGACGGACCCAACGTCCTACTTCTTCCGCTTCCGCTACGACGACCACCGTCACCTCACGCCGCAGAAAGCAGAAGTGCAGCTCGTCGACATCAAATGGCTCAAGTCCCACGAAGAGATTGTGAGCTGGGATCGCGTGAGTGGACTAAAGAAGGCCACGATCTCGTGGGATGCGTACACGGAGCCGCTGCTGGTGGACATCAAGACTGGTGCGATCCTCGACGGTCACCATCGATACAATGTGGGCGTGCAGCTGCGTCTGAAACAGCTCCCGGCGGTGCTTGTGGACTACCTCGGCGATGACACGATCACGGTCGACGTCTGGTCGGGCTGCGGCCGATCGAAACTAACAAAAGAGGAAGTGATCGCGATGGCGCTCTCTCCGAACGTGTTCCCTCCGAAGACCAGTCGCCACCGTTTCACGGAGAGTCTGCCACCCATTTCGATCCCGCTCTCGATTCTGCGCCAGAACCCAACTCCGATCGTGGACTTGCCTGCCATCATTGCCACCAGCAGCTCCAAGGCGTCGTCGGCTGCGGCAGTTGAGAAGAAAACGTCATCCGTTTCGGAAACCTCTTCCTCCGCCGACTCATCGTCACCGCCATCACCATCTTCAGAGTTGGGTGAGAGCCCGCGCCAGTCACGACTGCGCCAGGTGTCGATTGACTTGATCTGCGGCGCGCAAAACCTCGCGACTTCGGTTACGAAAAGCCTTTTCCGAAGCCGCCTGCGGAAGATCGACCGCAACAACGAAGAGACACAATTGGATATGATCAAGCGACCGACATTCGACACGACCAACTTTTTCAACGCGGTGCGTGAGAATGACCCGTCGTCCAGCTTTTGCCAGCAACGCTCGGCTACGTTCGAAGATCTGCTGTCGTCCGATGCCTCGACGCGGCAGAAGTTCTTTCTGACGCGCATCTGCGACCCGACCTCGTATTTCTACAAGTACCACTTTGACTCGCCGCCAAAGCGCTCGCCGCGCAAAGTTAGCGTGAAGCTGGCATCGCTCAAGTGGCTCAAGGCGCACGAGCACGTCGTGAGCTGGGACCGCGTCGACGGGCTTCGCCACGCGACCAAGACCTGGGACGCGTACCTGGAGCCGCTGCTTGTCGACGCGGTGACGGGCTCGATCCTGGACGGCCACCACCGTTTCCACGTCGGATTGCAGCTGGGTCTGCAGTGCGTGCCGGTGGTGCTCGTGAACTACCTGGAAGACGACACGATCACGGTGGATGTGTGGCCCAACTGCGGCCGTGACAGCCTTACGAAACAGGAGGTGATCGAGATGTCACTCTCGGACAGTCTGTTCCCCCCAAAGACGAGTCGCCACACGTTCTCGGACGACCTGCCGCCGATCTCGGTGCCGTTGGAGCGCCTGCGCGTGCCACTGCCAGGCAACTATGGCGATCTGTGAGAGCGTCAGCGTTAGACTAATTCAGGTTCATCTCAAGTCGTCTTTGCTTGGACAATGCAGCTAACTTTCTTACTCTTCTCTCAACCCAATCGCTCTGTATATATAAAATATATGTCTCCCATCTTTCGTCACATCTTTTGTTTGTATCCCTGTATGAAGATGTACGTTCATTGCAAATTGTCAACAGATATCATCATCTGATCATGGACTGTGTGTTTGGTTGATTGCGATTTTTTGTTATTTTCTGAACGTGAATGTGCTGCCTACTGTCTGTCTGTCTGCCTACTACTTGGTCGGGAAGAGCGGCTCCTTCTCCGAGACGATCTTGACTTGGATGGGGGCATCCAAGTGCGCCGCGGCGGCCGCCCCGGGCACTGGCACAGCCGGCTGCTTGGCTTTGCGATTCTTCACCGTGCGCCGCGCGCGCTCGGCCAGCACCTTGAGCTTCTTCTTGACAAAGTTGCGGCCCGCCGCCTGCAGTCGCGCCTTGCGACTCTTGGTCTTCCAGTAGTCCACAATGTCGTGCACGTACATGTCGCTCTCGTCCTCGATCTCCTCCTGGATGAGCTCCTCGATCACGTCCTCGATCGTGCAGATGCCCACAAACTCTACGCTGCGCGGGATGTCGACACCGTCCTGCCAGCACTGGAGCACCTGGGCCGCATCTTTCGTGACCAGCGCAATATGCGAGCGGCCTTTCTGGAACTCGTTCAGGATCGCATAGCACGACTCGTCCGGGTTCACGACAATGGGCTTGCGCAGTGACAGGTCGCCGATCATGCGCTCGTCATCAGGATCGAGCACGATCAGGCGCTTGACAAGCAGCAGCCCGATGATGTTCGCTGGATAGTCGCGGTAGATCGGGATGCGGCTGTGGCCCGACGCCAAGATATCCGCCATCACGTTCTCGTCCAGCTTCGTGCAGTACTCGAGCATGTACACTTGCTTCATTGGGATCATCACTTCGGTCACGGTCTTGGACGTCAGGTCCAGCGCGCCGTGGATGATCGTCACTTCGTCCACGTGCAAGCGCGTGTCGTGGGTCGAGTCGTAGTGCTTGGCGGCGTACGCGGCTCGCGGCGTCAGCAGCGGCTGCGCCTCGGGCATGAACGCGTTGTTCTTGTTGTTCTTGCTGTCGCCAAAGCTGTGTGTGTTGCGCGCGTGCTCGATGAAGCTGCGGCGCGCGGCGTCCGTCTCTCGCTGTAGTGTGATGAGCGCTTTGAGCTCCTTGCGCTTGTACTGCGCGTGGTCGTGCTCGGCGCCGAGCCACCAGTCGAGGAACTTGCTGATCGGGTACGCGATCGGACACGCGACCATCATGAGCATCTTGACCGCTGGCGCAAGTCCCGCAGCAATGCGCAGCTGGTTCGGACCCGTGAACACTGCTGACGGGATGATCTCCCCAAACAAGAGCACGCACGTAACAGAGAGTACGATGGACACAGCTTCCGGCACGAGCTTGTTGAGGAAAATTGGCAGCGCTTCGTTTGCGCCGGCGTTCACGAGCAGCAGCGTCACGAGCAAGAAGTGGTGCTGGTTGAGGATCGGCAGCACGCGCGCCGCCTGGCGCTTCTGCTCGTCTGAGCCTTCGAGCTCCAGGATGCGCATGTTGAGCATGTCAAGCGAGAGCAGCCCCATGGTGAGGCCCGCCATCAGCCCTGCGGCGCAGATGAGCACGAGCGATATGCCGAGGAACATCCAGAACGCGCCGGGGTCGCATGACGGGGAGTAGAATTCGCAGTCACCATCCTTCCCCATGCGGCTGACAGCGAATGGTCAGGATAGAGAGGCTGGTGGAGAGTGCTGAGTCGAAGAGCTCTTGAGACGAAGGTGGAGCTTCTCGGTGGTGGATTTCCGAATGAAAGCAAGTCACGCGCAAGAGAGAAATGAGAAATGTTTTCTCCTCCACGTCAGAGGATCAGTGATTTGTCCCTAAAAACGGAGTGGTTGCTTGTTACATTACGCACCTAATTCAAAACGAATCCTAATTTACAGTTTTAAGAGTTTTGTCACTGTATACAAAATCTGAGTTCCCTAATAACAGGCATAGGGATAGGTGTAGCCATCCACCGTGGAATTATCTGCTCCGAATTAATAAAGTGAAAGGCACACATCGTTACATTAAGGACTCATACAAACTCCGAGTGAAAACTGTAATCCAGGGTGTGCTTTTGCAGATAAGGGGTAGAGTGCAAGTTACACCTCTTGTATTTGGTTTATATAGAGATTTGTATGTGGACGGAAGGCTTGGGCGTGTTGCAAGCGGTACACTGTACCTCTCCAGGTCTTGAAGACAACATGACAATGCCAGCAAGAGCAAAGCAAACGAACGACCACAACATTGAAACTACTAGTATGAAGGATCTTCGCTTGAGTGAGTACTTGTGGCTAAAGCTCTCGTGCACCACACTAAGTTTGTGTTTCTTTTGCTGTTGTTGGCGATTGAGCGAGCTGAGCAAAATAAAGAGCCTTTGGACATTGCAAGCGTTGCCCACGAGCTGAACGCTCGCCCCAAGCGCCTGTTCCAGTCCGGGCCGTTTCGTGAGTGCGATACATTTGACAAAGGGCAACATGGTGTGGACAATACTGCTGAGGTTGCATTGATATACATTGCTAAAAGAAGCATAAAGACCTGACGCGAAGATTGAAATGAGAGCAAATGCATGTCGCCACTGGTGACTGGAGTACACCTCAAACACTATTCGTCATCTAGGCTGAAGATGGCCCAATTGAAGAGCTCGTCGAACTCCTTCTAGAGGCTCGTGTGGAGCTCGTCCTTCTCGCGGAAATGCACTTCGACACTTTCAATGTTCTTGTCCAAGCCTCTCCCGCTGTAATTCAGTGATCCTGCAGGTGCAACAACACAACAATACCCAAGGCTGTCATTGCACATTACATGAATTGACCAACGAAATAGATGGTCAGCTTAGTTCTTACCATTCAAGCGAATGCTGCGATCAGTAATGCAGAACTGTTAAAGTCACATATTATATAGTTCAGTACATCAAAGCAAACAGTATCCCAGATGTTTCGCTCCAAGCGACAGAACCAAATACCTTCTCGTGCATCATCATAATAGCCGGGCTGATCCGAACCTTGACCCCTGTAATTACCAAACAAAGGCGAGTGAACATCAGAAGAATACTCTCATGTTATTAGTGAAAGAAAGCAAGCAAACAACGTACCGCTCTTTCGAGGACAGCTATCTTCGAACGTGTGTCTTCAGCCCAGGTGCCATCAGCCACGATCCGAAGCTCCACTGGGTTCTCTTTATGCTGAAGTAGGTCAACGAGCTCTGCAGCAAGCTACATACACCATATAAAATATCAGCTAGCATATGTTTCGCTCCGGCAACTTCAGTGTGTATACACTGCGGGTACTCACGTGTTTGGGTGTCACGAGGCGCACACATAGATCCATTGTACTGTGAGTCGAACGCAGAAGATCGAAGAGCCGCTTTTTCAATGCTGCGCATCGTTGGTCCTTGAAAACAAGATACTCGGCTGGACGAGGGACACGCGCAAACTTGACCAAGTGACGAATCGTAGCTTCGCTCACCTTCTCGTAGTGCAGTACTTGCCCCACTCGGTCTTTAAGGACAGCGATGCTGCGGACGCCGCGAGCTACCCTGTAATCGGGCGTTCCCGAGTTACGCAACACAGTGCACAGAGTGAGGAAGCGTGTGTTGAAC
>JALBZB010001011.1:0-14317 GCA_038050625.1 Pythium sp. MPC-2022a
GCGATTTTAGCAGATCAGTGAGCGACTTCGACGGGATATGCGAAACATCAGGGCTGCCCCAGATTTTGTGCGCTTTAAAGACTTTTCTTAGATGAAAAAGGTGATTTTTCCTTCCTGTGATGAACAATAGGTTGGTTAACCTATGAGGTAGACGCCAATGCCCAAAATGCGCATGCGTGATGGTGCGCGTGTGGCTGCGCTCCACGCAGAGATCGGCGCGTTCCTCACGCGCGCGGAGCGCTGCAGCCTGTCGCGAGTGTCCAAGTTGCTGCGAGTGCTGTGCGAGCAGCCTCCTACCGCACCCGAGCACACTGGTGATCTCTACTTCCTCTCGAGCACAGGCGAGATTGCCGTGAAGGTCGCAGAGCTCCACGCATGGCTGGTCCACAACTACCAAGGCAAGAATGGGTCCTTGGGACAGAGAAAATCGAAGCGACGACAACGCGGGCCGGCGGTGATAAACGCAGCGAAGCTCGGTGTCGTGATGCGCGACTTGGTGCTCGTCGGTCTTGGCGTTCGCTCATCGTGTCTCGTGGATTGCTGTGCGCTCGATCCACACTTCGTCGCGTTCCTGCTAGACGCGTTGACGTCCGCAAAGCTACGAGAAAGCGTGTGGGGCAACTTCGGATGCTCCTTTGACCAAATGTATGCTATGGTTCTCGAGGAAAACGTGTTCTTCGTGAACGCCCAACAGTTCCTCGAGCAGAAGAGTATCGACGTCACCTCGAGGCTGAACAACCTGGTCGTGGTCAATGTCAGCGCGCATTTGCAGCAACCTCAGGTCATTCTACCACGAAGTGACAGAACTGTCAGCAGCTCGTCAAATAGAGCGGACGATATTCAAGAAGCAGTCGAGACGATTTGCTACACGCTTGTCGACGCGGTGCTGAAGAATATCAATCACACAAGCGGCAATAGCCGCGTTATCCAATTGGAGAAGTCTGTTGTCTCGACGACAGCACTCGCTGGCATCCTGCTCTGCTATCCAGTGATCTACGATTTGTATGACTCCAGCAACTCCAATTCAGAGATTGGTGGTGGTGGAGATGATGATGGCGCCTGGGAGGTCCAAGCGAATTGTCTGAGCATGTGTCTGCTGTTTGTGTTTCAGACGTCGATCAGGTACGATCAGCGTTTCTGCAAATGCTGCTGCCTCTTAATCCGTTCAAGAACGCTGACTCCACAATGTGCGCCATTGCCATATCCATGACCAGCAGTCGAGCAGACGATGCTACAGCCAGTCTTTCTTCGTCACATCTGGACCATCCTTCGTCGTCTGCTTCCACGACTGTTCTTCAAGAGTTCTCCATTCCACAATGCGCGCTGGAGTCTCCGCGATCCAACGAACCATTCACCATTCCTTCTGAGTGCGATTTCGATGGGAATGGCGGTACTGAAGTCAGCAGTAGTAGACAAGTGATCCTGCCGACGCTGGCGTCGCTGCGAGCAAGTTGCAAGCTCCAGATCGCGCGCGCTCTCGTCCGAAGCACAGACAGCGCAGCTTCAAGTTGCAGCAGCAGCGGCAGCGCTGGTAATGCGGGCATTCGCATCCACGATGCTGCTACGGATAGCACTGAGACCCTCCGTCCCAGCGTCCTTGTGGCCGTGAGAACACTCGATCGCGTCGCGCTCTGAGCTTCCAACGTCATCGTCGTAGCCACAATGATTAGCACCACATTCGATTAGAAGCACACACACATATGCTCATAGATCGGCGTTAACGATAGCTAGGCTGAAGAAATTGTATGGAGAGCAAATCACCGTTGCCCATCTGTCGATCCTGCTTCTCTTCTCTATGGAGCTCTTCGCGATCAGCCAACGCTTTCTCCTTCTGAAAGGATCGATCCAGTCAGAATATGACCATCACTCTGTACGAATGGTGAGCCATTTTTTGTGAACCCAGACCGGCTCCCACCCCAAAAGTGCAAACAACCCACGTGTTGCAGCCTAGTTTCCCAATTGTATTGGTCTGTTTTGGCTATATTCGTAGAATCTGGTTTCCGCTTCAAACAGGTGTCCGGTCGCCAAAGCTTCACTGCATGTGCGTTTGCTTGTGTGAGTGAGGCACCGCTTCGATACTTTTTGGGTTTCCCCATACAATTCAACAGCAACAGCCGCCGCAGACGAAGAGAGAGGAGCGACGCAGCAGCAGCAATGGGCACCGCCGCGTCCAAGGAGCGCAAGTTCTTCCGACCCTGTGCGTGCATCTATATTGGCTCTGTGTAGATGCGCGCTGTGTGTCTATGGATATCTACTTGCTGGTGTGATTGTGTGTGTGCTGCGTGCGCGGTCGACGCGTGCGTAGCTCTTGGGGTCGATTGTTAGTGTGAGAGGGGGGAGAAGGCAAAAAAAGATCGTGTACTGTGAGGGCTTACTGTTTCTTGCTGTGCGTATGTGTGCAAATGCGCTTGGGTTGCTACGTGTGCATGTGCAGTTGACTCTGGCGAATTCACGGTCGCGTGGCTGACGTTCAAGGTGAGCAAGGAGAACACGATGGGATTCAGATAAGTCTGTGTCACTGATTTATGTATGTATTGACTGACTGACTGAACGGGGATCATGCGAATAGGGCGATGCGAAAGAAGACAATGAGCACCGACTGAGGGCAAGGAAAGGAGGGCTACTGTCGTCCAAGTTGCTGCGCGGGCTCTTTGGAGGTACGAAGAGCTATTAATTAATCCGTGTGTGCAAGTGCGATTTGGAGAATGGTTACACAAGCACATAGCATGTGTGTGCAGCTTGTGCCTCTTGGACGCTGTACATTGCACTTGATACTACTCATAGGAATACTAATGAGCTGTATATGTTCTTCTATTCTGTGTGGCGATTGCGCAGATGTGACCATGAAGTGCTTTGAGGTTTGTCCGGGGGAGTACATCTCGAAAGAAGCGTTTATTTGCATCCTGGCGCTCTGCTATGTGTAAGTGGTTGTGTTGCGACCGTCTTGTAGTCCATTCGCACCGATCTCACTTGCATGTTTGTACTCACCGTGGCTCGTATTCGTTTTCCTTGCTGTGCCTCAGTGGGAATACGGAAGACCGGATCAGTTATATCTTCACAATGTACACGATCGTCTACTCGACAGAAAGGTTTGTGGCGTTGTTGTTATTTAGCTGACCGACTGCATCGCCAGAGCGGATCCGCAATGTTCTAACCATTTGGCTTTGTGAACAATCTTTTGGTAGGGACGAGGGTTTCATCTACGAGAAAGACTACCTGTACTTGCTGGAGCACTTGGAGGGCTTCAATTTCATCCCAAAGGTATGACAGAGGCTCTCTCTCTCTCTTTCTAACACCTTGCACTGGGTTGGTAAGATATCTAACCATATTTTCACATTGTGCGATTAGAAACTCTACGCTGCATTCGAAGAGTGTCACATCCCAATGGGCGGCATGCTGACGAACTCGCAGTTTGTTGTGTGGGTCCGCCAGTACCCCGTTCTGATGGACGTAAGGTCTTTCTCTTTTCTGAGCTACGGCCTGGTGGAAACTTTAATTTGCGGATGGCTGACTAACTCACAAGCACTTTCGTGTACTTTGTGTCGTGTTTAGTACCTCGCGAACCACCTGCCTCCATCGCCACTGCCCTCAAGTCCGCTCTCCGTTCGCACGAGCGACGATCTTCGACCCAATGTGTACGTCTTGACTTCTTTTATTTTTCTGACGTATGGTGGTTTGCAAGCACAACTGATCACTGATTTGTCTTACTACCTCGTGTGCAAACGCATTTAGCGACCCGCTGAACCACAGCCCATCATGCCGGATGGACAAGCAAAAGGGCGGACACTTTAGCTCGTTCGACTTCATTGGAGGCGAAGACAGCGGCGAGGACTCGGATGAGCTCTACGATTCGGACCAGATCTCGGAGATGGAGGAGTTTGCCGGGAGCTTCCATGAAAGCGGGTACTCGGACTCGCACGACGACACAAGCTATGTGCCGAGCAAAGATGAGAACGCCATTGGGCTCATCATAAGCCACGATGATGATGATCGGCAAACTTCGCGAGCTGCACCGCCCACACCTCTTTCCGGCGAAGGTGGAGAGCATGGTTTCAGTCGCAACTCCGGGCGAACATCATCTACAGCATCTCTGCGATCACGAGGCGTTCAGAAAATGGGTCGAAACATTGGCAAAGCAGTCGGAGGCGGCATTTCAAAGGTCGGTCGAAGCATTTTGCACGTTGGCAAGTCGCAAGTTCACAACAACGGTCACCCAAAAGCAGCGACTGGCATCAATGAGCCGGATCCAGGGGCAGCATCGTTGCTCTACGCAGGGTACTCGTTCTCGTCCGAGTCGCAAATGAGCAAGAACTACGTGTGCGGCTACTTGCACAAGATCAGCGACGGGAAATGGTCAAAGCGGTCGTGGCATCGGAGGTGGTTCGTGCTCGACAGGCAGAATGGTGTGCTGTCGTATTACCGGCACAATCCAGCAGATTTGATCTCCGCGGCTCCCCATGGCAATATTGTCCACATGGACGATGACAGTGGAGCGGAAGAAGGCAGCTCGCCGCCCAAAGTTGCGCAAAACCAGAATACTCCGAGTCTAAGTCCGGATGTGGGTGGCATTGCTGGAAAGCAGTTTGCTCGAGAAGAAACGAGCGCGAAGGAATTCTCGACTGTCGCCAAGCAGTCACCAGATACCGACCAAAACGCACAGCAGCAGCAGCAGCACAACATGCTGTACTTGTGCAAGACCCACCCGTGGTACCGAGGCGAGTTTGATCTGAACGTGGACAACGTGTCGCTCCTGTTTGAGAAATCACTTGCAAAAAGCGCGCCGACGAGCTACTTCTTCCAGGTCTCCACGCTCTCGCTGCACGAAATCGATTCCAAGCGTGGCGTACAATACAAGGTAAGTCTGGCCTTTGTTTAGCTTCTTGGTATTGCAGCTAACATTGGTTTGATATCATTATTGTTGTGGTTCCGTAGCTATGTGCGGACAATGAAGCTGACTTCGATCTGTGGACGCACGCAATTGCAGCAGCAATCAATCGGAAGCACACTCAAAACGCTTTGCACGGTGGAGGTACGTCAAAGTTCACTCTTCCGCTCATGAGTTGTGTGCAACTATACTAACTGGTCACTTGAATGTGGCAATAGCTCCAGTGCTGTCGCACCAACAGCTTTACCGTCAAAAACTGCTTCAAGAGCAGCAAGAGCAGCAATTGCAGCAGCAAAAGGAGGTCGCCCCGACGAATACAGCCGTGATCACGCCCACGTCGTCTACCAGCGCCGACGCACACTCGCCGATGCTTGAATCTACCACCGCTGCTACCGCCGCCAGTCTGTCTCCACGGAAACTCGCCGCTCCGTCGTCTCAAAAGCCGATCCCGCCTCCAATCATCACACACCAGCTGTACTTGCCGTCCTCCTCCCGAGAGGAATCGCCGTGGAGACTGGAGGTGACCGTCGAAGGTACTAAGCAGTGTCTGATTGTCGGCTTTGTGGTCAACATGATCGCAATGAAGTGCCTTGCGTCCGAGCATGTTGTAGGTAAGTTCGTGGTGTGCATCACTGTCACCGTAGCGTACGTGCTGAGCATTTACAACCCAAGACCCCGATTCGCAACGCAACCTGCGACTAACAGAGATGGGAGAAGACATCACGTTGGAGCAGCAAGTGGTGGATTTGGACAAGGCGATGAGGGTGTCGATGCTGCGGTGCTGAACACTGAAGTTGGTTGCTGCGAGGACCCGATGACCTGCTGCTTACATCGAGCGACTGCAAGTAGTAGCCCACTCGCAGGCAATGAGCGGTTACTTGGTGGTGGTACATCCGGCGGGACGCAGTACAACAGCGCTCCTGCAGGACGAGCGCTCAAGAAGTTCAAGATGAGCAGCTCCATGACGCAGACACACATGAACGAGAACGGTCGCTCCACAAACGTGCCACACTCCTGGTCGACGACGAGAGGCGAGACGTTCTCGATCCGAAGCCTGGATTACAAGAAGACGAAGCGAAAAGAGGCGTCGCTGCCGGCGCTCTTTGAGTTCATCGGCTGCGATTTGATCCGGACAGATGGAAAGGTCGACTTGATCTCCCAGCGCGTGGAGCTCCCCGAGGAGTTCGCTGACGAGAAAATTTTCATCATCAACGCTCAGGTACAAAATGAAAGAGTCACCATCCTTCTCTTTGCCATAGATGATCTGAACTCATCACCAACCACTTTCTTGATTTGTGCTTTGTTTCGCCAGCTGCCATCGTATGCACCGAGCGTTTGGGGAGACGCAAGCAGTGACGGACCAGGATTCAGTCTCGTTCTATACTGGAAAATCCCGAAAGCCATTCATGAGGAGCTCAAGGATCCGACCACACCGGCACTACGCTTGCTCAAGCGGTTCCTCGCGGCTGGCAACGACACGTCGCTGACCGACCGCTTCAAGGTGATCGCGCAAGTGACGAACCAGGACGAGTGCGGCGTCACGGGGATGGGGAAGAAGCTGCTCGCGAGCCACAACTCGACGCCCGTGCTCACGCGACCGCAGCACCGCATCTACCACTTCAACGAGGGCAGTACCGAGATCGTCGTGGACATCCACTCGTTCTCGTACATTGCGCGCCGCGGGATCCACTTGCTGCTGGACAAGACATCGAAGCTTGTGATCGACATCGGTTTCGTGCTGCAGGGCGAGACCGACGAGGAGCTCCCCGAGCAGATCCTCGGCTGCTGCCGCTTGGACCACGCAGACGTGCAGCACGCGATGGACATGCCGCAGTAGATCTTGGCAGTCCATTACATCATGGTTTTGGCTGAACATCGACATCGACCATGCATGTGCATCTAGACGTACAAACGCATCACATTTCCAACACCAAACAAAGAAGCTTGTAATAATTACCACTACGCACCACAACCAGAGAAGAAGTAAATAGCAGCGCATACAGATACACTTAGACGTTTGATTTGATCGTGGGAAGAGCGCAAAGCCCAGTGTTCATTAAATACGATGGTTACATATGCATTGTGAACGAGGACTCTCTACGATGGTTGTTTGATGATCGGAAAAGGTCAGTTATCCTTAAATTGTGCATCACATTTGGAAATCAGACCCGAAAGATGGTTAATTTAAAAAGGTATTCATCAATCCTTTCCCGCTTTGACACATGCAAGAGACATGGAGAATACATGCATACATACAGAACATGCACAATCGAAGGCGAATGGAATCGCGTATGCTCGGAGTAAGATTCTCAACAACAAGGGCTACTACCCCCTTGATTCAGAAACTCTAGTCTGAAAATTAAAAATTTGGATCATCATTGCATACTTGGCAAATACAGACAACCACACAAACACACACATGCACACACTGATGGAGACGACGTCAACGACGGAGGGAACGGCAGACAAAGGCGACAGGCGTCTGTAAACAGCGGCGAACGAGGCAGTGCCAATGACACTGCAGCCATGCCGCTCGCTTCTGCTTCTGCTGCTGCTGCTGCCTTCTGTGTGACCAACTCGTTGCAAAAGACCGAATGCCTTGTCGTGAGAGGAAGAGAGAGGTGTGGAGCGGCTTGCTTTCGGGTCGTTTCGCGCCAGTGGGTCAATCATCGTTTTGGACCTGGACCAATCATTTGTAGCTGCTCCTAAAATGATGTGAATAGTATTGAGATAAGGCTTATAAATCCTAGGTGATCACTTCAATATTCCTATTTTTATGTGACCACGTTATTCAGTAAACATTAACAAACGGACTCTAAATATTGTAAAACACGATTTTATTTCAACATTTGTCAAATTGGGCGATTTCCGCACTCCATCGTGCGATTTGACATGTGAATTGAAAGACAACCAGACGGGAAAAGTCAAGAATGGAGGCGCACCCGGAGCTCTTCTTCGACTACGAGAGCTCGGCGGCGCTAGTGCGCGCGTACCAGGAGATCGCGATCAAGGCGGGCTTCTGCGTGCGCATCCTGCACTCGGAGCCCGGCCGCCCGAGGCTCCGGCTCTGCTGCGACCGCAACGGCACGTCCAACTCCACCCGCAAGCAGACCCTGACGAAGCGCGTGGGTTGTCCTTACGAGATTCTGGTCCGGAAGCACGCGATCACGGGCAAGTGGCGCTTTGTGCGCCGCACGGGCGAGCACAACCACCCGTTCATGGCCGGCACGCGCTTCCACCGGATGACTCACGCGCAGCGAGAGCACCGTACGCAGCTGCAGCGCAACGGCATGAAGATTGTGAACCAGGTGGCGTTCATGCGCGCAACGTACCCAACACTGCTGATCTCTTACCGCGACATTGTCAACGAGGAAGCCAGACTCAAGCAACTCGCAGGAAAGCAAAAGCAGCAGCAGCAGCACTCATCCGCAGAAGAGCTAGATGATAGCGGCAGCGGTGGCGGTGGCAACGCTGATCATGGCGACAGTAATCTCGAGGACGATGCACTAGACTCCTCTGACGATGTGGAGATAGAGATCGTGACGCCGCCGCCACCGCTGACAGCACAGCAGCAACAGCAACCGATCCCTCAGGGTCGCCATGTGAGTGGCTGCCATCCATCGTTCACTTCGTCTGTTGCTGTTGCAACTCAGCATCAACACCTTTCCGAGCGCACACCTCCAACGCCAACATTACTACCACGGCCTCGACAACAAGTCCCTCGACAACAAGTCCCTCGACCACCATTGCAGCCACCACCGCCGCCGCGCGCTCCTCGTTTCCTTGCTCCGTCACCGCTGCAGCAAGTTCTCGAGACTCTGCAGGCGTTCTCCAAGTCCACTGGTGTGAGCGACTACGTGTTTACCTACAAAGTGGAGAGAGAGCCTGGCGGACCGTCCAATACCGACCGGATCACGCATCTCTTCGTGGCGCACCGCAAGTCCCTCGAGCTTGCGCGCGAGTTCCACGATGTGCTCTCGATCGAGCTGGCAAAGCCCAAGAAGCTCAGCAAAGGCATGACGCTTCTGCTTTGCACGGCAAAGACTCCGTTCAAGGTTCCATTCTTATGTGCGGGCGTGTTTATCGACACGCTGAGGCGCCGTGAGATCTTCAAGCCCGACTACAAGTGGGCACTGGACGCGATTGAAGGTGCACTGTGCATGGAAAGCAAAGGAGGCTACTGCGTCGGCGATGCCGTGTCGGTGCTCGTTGCAGACACTAGCAATCCGAAGCTACTCGACGCGCAGAAGAAGACTTTCCCAAATGCGACTCTGATCGTTTCAGGCACACGTACACGGAAGGCGTTCTCGTACTCATGGCGGCAGTTTTTTCCTCAGGATCAAGCGGTGTGGAACGACATGATCGAGCGCTGGGATGCTATGTGTGACGCGCCGACGGAAGACGAGTTTCAGCAACAGTGGGGGAAGTTCCGGGCTAAGGAGGAATTTGCTAGCGTCCCGGGCTTTTTGACGTATGTAGAGGAGAAAGTGCTGGTGGACAAGGAGATGTTCATGGAAGCGTGGGTGAATGACCGACTCCACTTGGGCTGCGTGAACACGCCACTCACTGACGGCCCGTCGCACGTCTTCAAGAAGAATCCGGACTCGATCCTCAAGAAATTCCGCCCCCGCTACGGTGTCGACCTGATGAAGCTCTGGAAAGAGTTCGACGCCGACATTGAGCGCCAGTACTGGGACGTGAAACGCTGCCACACGGACGAAGAGTCCTTCCGCTTGGTAGAGTGCGATGACCACCTGTACTCGAAGGTGACGTACCAAATCGCGAGCCGAGCGCTGTCGCTTGTGCACGAGTGCATCACTGCGACTCAAGCATGGTCGCAGGGCCGAGAGTTTACGCTGCAGTACAGTGATAAGTACTTTGTGAGCATGGGGCTGCCTTCGTTTGATGTGATCCGAGATCGCGTGACGCTGAACGAGCCGTTCGAGCTCACGGATTTTCACCGCTTCTGGCTGGTTAAGCGTGTCAATGGGTCAAATGAGCTACCGGGGGATCTGCCGCCGCCAGTTCCGTCAGCAGGGGTACCAAGCGCGGTCCCCCTATCTCCATTCGACGAAGCAATCCTCAGGCTGCGCGAGAGGTTCTTCACCGTGACACCGCTGATGCAAGCCGAGATCCTGGCGCAAGTTGACCGCATCACGAGCACGAGCGCCCTATCGTACCCAGTGCCAGTAGCAGCATCAGCAGTACCGTATGTACCTCTAATGGGTCCCAGGAAGCGTGTGAAACCATCAACAGCTACAAAAATCAGTCGAGGGAAAGTCCGACAGTGCTCGCTTTGCAACCAGGCGGGCCACAACAGCAGAGGGTGTCCCATTCGCGACGTTTTCGAAGAATTCCAAGAGCCTGTAGCAGTTCATCCAGCAGCAATAGCAGTTGCACCACTAACGACTGCTACCGCTGGAAAGCGTGTGAGAACATTGACTGCATCAGTAGCTCAGCAGGGCAAACTCAAGCAGTGCTCGCAATGCAAACAGATGGGCCACAATAGCAGAGGATGTCCGGGTCTATTTGCTTACGAAAGAGTCCAAGAGGAGCGGTGAGTGAGCGGCTGGACCACATCCTTTATCTATTCTACGCACACCAACGCGGGTTCACCGCCAGAAATAGCTTTGATTGGCATGGGTGTTGGCGGTGGTTCTTGACACATTTGCGTCATTCAATCACGGGTAACTCACACACCAAGTCACAATCTTCGCGATGGCGCAGGGATTCTCTGGAGGCTTCTTCCTCCCAGCGCAGCGCTCCATGCACTGCAAAGGAGGGTTCTTCGCGACAGACGCATCGGCCCAGCGGCTTCCACAACAGCAGACGCAGCAACAAAAGCTGCAGGAGCGAAAAGCAAATAGCAACGCCGAGCGAGAAGCAACAGAACGGCGGGACTCTCAGATAAATGGTTGTTACCATGATCAGGACGTCGATATTGTGGAAGAGTCAGAAGTATTTGCAAGCGGGAGACGCAACAAATCGAGTTCTCAACCAAGCGCAAAGGCAAATACAGGAAATGGGCATTCTGCTGCTGCTATTAGCTCATCCTCGTCACGATTTGTCCGACCCCGGCACGAGAAGGTATGCATGACCGCCAAGACCCCACGACATTCCCAATCAATCAATGAATCGTCTGTTGTGCGTAATGCAAACATGAGCTGATCATCTTTGCTTTCTGATATAGCTGAAACCCTCGAAATCATCATCATCCAATCAGAACAAGCAGCAGGGCTGTGATTCAAGTGTCATCAACACCAACTCTAGCAAGTTCTTTTATCCTGGAAACATGCGCGAGGCTCCTGGGAGAGATGAGAAAGGAAACCTGCAAGCATTTGGCAGGGATGTGAACTCCAAATTCGAGGTGAGCAAGCTCACTTGTGTAGACTAGCAGTTTCAAGCAACGGCTCGACTCAGTTTTCTTTTGTATGATTAGCTGGCGATGCAAGAGCTGAATCAAATCAAAGGCGAATACGGTCTCAAGCAACAGCGGTATGTCTAACATATTCAACACTATCAAGAATCGACCTGTATTGAATTTGACAACGTGTGCATGAATACACAGGCAAAATTCTGCACCTGGACTTGTGTTTGCCCACAGAGGGCTACTCCAGAACAAGTTGTCAGCCTCCTCTTCGAATCAACCCCGTCCAACTTCAGTTCAAGCGCCTCAGATTGATTCAAGTCTACAAAGAACTTCTGCGTCAATCCAAGGACCTGAAACTCCAGCAGCCACTGATCCAGAATCAAAGCAAACAGCAGTCGTCGTTCCTGAAGAAAGGAATCTCAACTCGCCACGGCAGCGCCTTCAGGTCGCTGAGATGGTCATGCGAAAGCTCTATAGGAAGAACCTGCAGACCGAGGAGCAAGTCGCCAAGCTGAAGGAGGAGAATACGCAGCTGGTGAAGAAAATGCAGCAGCTTGAAACAGAATCTATCATCACCAATGAGAACAATTCTTCCCAACGACCTCTTGCTTCAAGCAAATCTGAGTCTGAGTCGAATCGCGGGAACCAAGGTGACGAAGGAGAAGCTGAATCAGTATCGGCTACGGCGATAAACAGCAGCTCAGGATTTGTATGTACATCATGTTCCCAGCTGTCACAGCTACAGAGTATCGCTGGTAACATCTCTTCATTGGCGAATCCTCCGACACTTGATAGCGTCACGCGGATAGACCAGCAGCAGCTTGACTACCTCCGTCACTTGGCTGCGGAGCAAGACAAAACGATCACCTCGTTGAAGATCCGCATCGAAGAACTTTCCAGCCAGCTGGATACCGCAAAGTGCCAGCTGCAGCAGACTCAGTCTCAGTCTCACGGTTCTTCATCGTCTTCAGGACGAGGAGGGAAATCGTCCACCCCACGCCAGATCGTGAACCGCCTGCAGAGCAAACTCCAGGACGCATTATCCGAATCTGAGCGCCAGAAACTCAACTACATGAAAATGAAAAAGGACTTCCAGCACTTGCTGGGCCTCAAGACCAAGACGTTGTACGAGAATCCGGCACAGCTCAACTCGAGCGCGCGCGAGCTGCTGCAGCTGATGGAGAAGAAGCTTGCGCAGATCGAGAACGAGCACTCGCAGAACCTGTCGCTGTACGACGTCAAGCTCTACGAAGTGGAGCAGCAAACGTGCGAGTCGTACGTGCAGAAGAAGATGATGGAGGAGGAGGTGCAGCGCATTGCGCAGGACGTCAAGCAGCGCGACGACGTGGACGTACAGATCGAGCAGTGCATGGTCGGCGTCTTTGAGCGGCTGCGGCAGGTGGAGATGGAGAACGTCCTCCTGAAAACGACAACTGCAGCGAAAGCGATACCAATAGGAGGAACAATGGATGTCTCGTCGAAAGCGACAATGTGAAATGGGATTCAACGGTAACGAATATAATTATTAAGGACGAACGACGACTGACTTGACTTACCTCAACTACTTCTTCAGCTCGGTGGTCCAGATCAACGGGTGCGAGTTCTCGACGTGAACGACGGCGTGCGCGTCGTCAACGTGGTTGGAGCTGCTGATCAAACCGCCAAACTTCATCTCCTGGCCGTCCAAGTTCCACTTGAGCCCCGTCGTCGTCGTGGATGCGCACGCGCCGTCGACAGGGATGAGCCCGCACGTGCGCGCTTCAAAGTGAAAGTTCGGCTCGATCACGTGGCGGTATCCAGGGAGAAGCAGCCGCGCTGTGGTCTCCTCCGAGAGCAGCGCAACCTGCTGGAAGTGGTCGTTCCAGCGGAAAAGCGCGTTGATGTTCTGCATTTCCTGATCAAAGCGACCGCCCATGGCGCCAAAGATCATGACCGAGAACTTGCCTTTCTCCGGCTCGCGCTCCTGCAGCTCGTAGATTAGCTCCATGCACTTGTCCAGGTCGTTGTTGTCTTGGTTCGGGTCCTGGATGATCTGCGTGCCCTTCTCGCGGTAGAATTCACGCACATCGTCTCGCAGTGAATCCAGGTCGCCCTTGATGTACTGCGGGATCACCAGGTCCTGCGCCTCCACCTTGACGCTGCGGTCATAGAGGCGGTTCGCGCCGCCGTCCGCACAGAGAGTGAGCTGCGCGTTGCTCCAGAGGTTCCAGAAGAGCTCGTTCGCGTGGATCTTGGAGTGCGGGTCGATCTGCTTTTTGATGTGCCACGAGCAGTGCGACGCGTTCAGCAGCAGCACGGCGAGCCGCGGCACCGTCGCACGGAACTGCGCTGGGTCAGTCCAGAACAGGTTCGAGTAGGTCTTTGTGACGGGCATTGCAGGTGTCGACATGGTGTGATTGGAACAAGTGCAAGCAGTAGGCGGTGCTGGGAGATGAGCGTGACGTGCAGCAGCAGCAGTAGATAGCAGTGTGGAGTGATGCGAGAGACACAGAGAAGGAGGACGCGGGTGCCAGGTGCAGATCTTTCGGTGCATTCGCTTGATAGATAGCGAATTCAACGGTTGGATCGAATTTGAGCGATTCTTCTGGCTGCTTGTTTTTTGGAAACTTGTGTTATGTGATATTAGATAGTGAAAGGTTACCTGTATTCACAGATTTGCCCGTATAGAAGCCCTCACCCGAATAAAAGACAGGTTAAACAGATCAGATTACCGTACCGGTTTATGCTTCCCCGTTTTTGATTAGGCAAACCAGAACCGGTATATTTGACAATAATCGCTTTTAAAAACCATCCTCAATTAAATCGATCGGATTTAACCAAAACTATTTTATACTTGAAAAAGAAACTTGTATCAAAACGGCTCCCTTCGTGGCCGTAGGGTAAAAATATTTGTTTCCAAAATTACGCCCTTTTTGTGTACATTCTTTCAGTAATTCGTTTTGTAATTATATTTTTGCAAGTCACGAAAATAGTATTTCATGGTTCGACCAAACCTGATACTTGGGATAGCCCTGATGTTTCGCATATCCCGTCGAAGTCGCTCACTGATCTGCTAAAATCGC
>JALBZB010001012.1:0-14307 GCA_038050625.1 Pythium sp. MPC-2022a
CAGCGGTGACGAGCACGGTCTCACCGCCTCGCTTCATCTGACCCACTTGCTCAAGAGCGATCGAGGCCGAGACGCCGCAGACTGGGAGAGCCAGGAACGCCGGGTTGAGCTCCGGAGTCTTGAACATTGAGGCAGCCAACACTTCCGCGTACTCTGTGAACGCACCGATCTTCTGATACACGACGGTATCACCAACACTCACATTACTGACACCTTCACCGACTTCCGTGACGATCCCAGCGGCTTCAAGTCCGCACCCGAATGGCAGGTTCGAGCATCCCGGGTAGAAACCGCTCGTGACGTTGATGTCCGTGGCGTTGATGCCAACGTAGTGGTTCTTCACAACGACATGGCCGGCGCTCGCGGTTGGCAAGTGGGGTACCTCGATGACCTCGGTCGCAGCGCGGAAGTCATTGGAGAACGTGTGAACTTGGGTGGTGCGGAACGATGGCATGGTGACTGACGGGTGGGTGGTAGGTTGGTTCTTGTTGTGGCTTTGAGAGATCAAATTTGAGAATGAGCTCAACCAGAGGTGTGTGTTGTAGATGAATACCAGTACAAGCGCGCCATTGGGGGGCGAGTAGTGCCACAGGCAGTCTCAGAGAGTACGCTACTCCACAACCACCAGCGAATTTTTGGGCTTGTTGCATGACGCTTCAACTTGGCGGATGAAAGGGAGGATCACGATACCCAAAACATGTACTCCTTGAAGGAGAGACCATCACTTTGGGGTGCGTAAACTTATTTTGATCACGTGACTTTGGTCAAGCTGGAGACACCTACAAAATACTGGCTGCTTTCTTGAATGCCACTTTTGATACTCCTTCGCTTCCCTAATTGGTATCAGCGTCGCACACCACGCCGAGGTCCGCGCGGATCTTGTCCATGATCTCCATCGCGGATCTTATCCATGATCTCCATGATGGCAAACGACTCCGACAGCGGGTACTCGCTGTTCTCAAGCTCATGGTTCAGGATCGACGCGGTCACCGCCTCGGCCTCGTATACGAAACCAGTCGAGCCAAAGTTGAAGGGGGTCACATTCGCAGCTGGTTCCGGTGCTGGGAACACTGACACTTGCTCCTTGTTGATACCATTTTCGCCATACTTGACGACAGTAACTCGTAAGGGAACATGCGCAGGCGAGTAGATGTACACGCGGCCTTTGCTGCCGATAATCGTCACGGTCTCACCCATCTGCGCCAGGCGCGTGTACGCGATCGTATCGAATCGGTGGCCACTGAACTCGAGCGTCACCGAGCTGTAGACATCGACGCCGCTCTCAGCGCTTGCCGACAGCCAAGATCTTCTCAGGCTTGCCGGCAAACACCATGGTCACGAACGCGAGTGGGTAAATGCCGATGTCCAGCAGCCCACCGCCGCCCAGAGTGCGATCCCACATGCGCTGGTAATCAGGTGGGAAGCAGTAGCCGATGTCTGTGCTCACGTGGTGCACCTCGCCGATCTCCTTGGCAGCGAGCAGCTTGCTAACAAATTGAACTGCAGGGGAGAAGCGCGTCCACGTGCCTACAATTGGCAATTCACATGTAATGTCAGTCAATACCCTTTATCATAATGAGGAACACCAAATAATGTAACAATGGCTATCGAACGTACCTTCCACGAGGAACAGTTTCTTCTCATTCGCTAGTACGACCACCTGTCTCGCCTGCTTGGAGTTCATCGCCATCGGCTTTTCCACGAGCACGTGCTTGCCGTGGTTTAGCGCCAGCACCGTGTGCTCAAAGTGAGAGATATGCAGCGTGCCAATGTACACGACGTCGACCTGTGGATCGGCGACCAGCTCCTCGTAGCTCCCGTACGAGTGCGCAAAGCCTAGAGATGGAGAGCAAACACAGCATAATTAGGCAACTGATCTACACACAGAAGAGCAAAGAGCAGCTGATAGAGACTCACCATGGGTGGCGGCGAACTCCTGCGCGCTCGGGAGCGATCACGCGGCGCAGGCGTGGAAGACGGTGTTCGGCACGCCCTTGAGCGCGTTCGCGAAATCGCTCAAGATTTTATCGTAGCTGATGAAGCCCCAGCGTAGAGCGCGTTGCTGTTCCGTCGGCATCGCTGAGGAATGAACGGGTAAACGGCTGAGTGCTTGTCGAGTTGCTTTGTGACTCCTGACGCTTGGTCGCAATGGTTGGGCACGAAGCTGTCGAACCGCCAGTGGAAATTCGAGACTGAGCTCTTGAAAACCATGCGCTTTTGATGTTGGACAACTTCAAGTGCGTCAGGTGGACATTTACGATCCTGCCAGCTGAGGGTGCCGTCAACACTCGAACATGTAGTTGACTGCACTTGATGCACATGAGCTTTTGGCGCGTAAGTTGAAAGTGGAGGCGAGCAGCTCAGATTGCAACGAAGGACGATGACAGTGTGGGTTAAAACCATCTGACCATTTGGGTCAAGCGGCTGAACCAACAATTTGACCCAAGGGATTTGACCCAAATGTCCGAGCGATTTGTACGCGTTTGGCTCGGATTCTTGGTCGAAATGTCATGACGTCTTTTGCTCTTGGGTTCAGCTGATTTTTGGGTCACGACCACTGAAAATAACAAGTAAGCTAGTGCTCACATCAGGTAAACGCTCTTGACACAACGATGGTGTCTTCGCTGGAAGGTTTGCCCGTGGACGCGCGCTACCCGACGGGCGCCACGCTCTTCTATCTCGCGCGCGTCGCCAAGTGGAGCTGGTAGCTGCTCTCGCAGGACGACTTCTGGTGCGAACGGCTCACAAGCGGCGATGTTGACAAACGCGCCAGTGCTCTCCAGCAATACTTGCGAGTGCTCTCTTTCCAGTTCCAAAACTCGAGACAGATACGAGTGATGACGCCGACCACCGTTCCGGTACACTGCAATTCTCGAACGTCGTTCATCGATCACCTTTGGCATGTGGTTTTGCCTACTGGATGGTAGTGGCAATGGCGCTCACGTACGATTCTTCCGCGCAGAAAGTGTACTTGGACGGGCAGCTGGTGGGCACAATGGCGGCAAACTTGCACCATATAGGGGTTGCATTTGCAGTGTGTCCAAGTAGGCACTAGCTGTATCACCGCTGGCGCGATGAACTTCCAGAGCCCAATAGCTGCGGATGGTACCCATTCAACGGGCTGGTAGACGACTTTTGAGTGTGGAAGCGAGTGCTATCACACAGCGAAATCCAAGCTCTGGCGCAAGGAAGGCTCGAATTTGCACGAGGTCGACTCTAGTACTCGCTGAAGATCCACCAACTTTCTTACTATTCAAAGAAGGTCGTACGTCGCATCAGTTGCTCTCGATCGAGAGAAACGCGAGTCGAGATCCGGTTGCCGCGTCGAAAAGTTACGCAGCGGTGTCCAAACGAGTGAGCCTGACGTTAAACAAGAAGCGTTGTGGTCGCCCCCACCTGTTCGTCAACTTGACCGCTTCCGACGGTCCATGAAGCGAGTGTTCAGGAACTCGTGCCATAGACCGACATCGACAGACGCTGCTCACCAATGACAGTCGATTTTTCTACCGCATATTCAGGAACATGCGCGTCTTCACTGGACGCATATGACGGAGCGTGGACGCAGTCGCAAATGGTGTTCAAACTACCAGTACTGACGGACTCAATCAAGTACGGGTACATAATTCACCCTTCATTACACCAGATGAAAGAAGGTACCTGCATGTCCATGAGTGCCTACGCACTCACGTATCCATTCATTTAGGAACACTGTATCCAAGCAGAGGCAGATCGGCTGTCTAGCACCATTTTGTAATTGTTTAGCAGCTAAAGTTCAGCCTTCGCTTGCACTACGTAAAACGAGCACGCCAAATAATTAAACGAGCTTCACCACGAGCTTGCCGATGTTCTTCTTGGCGTACATGTGGTCGATGGCCTCTGGGATGCCCTCGAGGCCCTTGAACTCGGTCGGGTCCACGCCAGCCTTCAGCTTACCCTCCTGAATCAGCGACAGCAGGTTCGCGATGTGGCCGGGCACATGAGACGCGTGGTTGTGCAGGATGAAGCCGCGAACCGAGGCAGACTTCATGAGCAGCTTCGGGTTCACCTGGTTCACGAGCAGCTCGCTTGTGGCCTCCTTGTAGTTGGAGATGTAGCCGAACACAATGATACGACCGTGCACCGCGATGTTGTCCACCGCAGCCTTGAACATGTCGCCGCCGACGGTCTCGAACACGAGGTCGAGACCTTGCGGGTACTCAGCCTTGAGCACAGCATTCACGTCCTCCTTGGTGTAGTTGATCACGCGGTCACAGCCGAGCGACTTGAGGTACTCGACCTTCTCATCGGAGCTGCACGTACCGATGACATGGTTGCCCACAAGCTTGGCGAGCTGCACGACGAACTGACCGGTGCCGCCAGCAGCAGCGGTGACGAGCACGGTCTCACCGCCTCGCTTCATCTGACCCACTTGCTCAAGAGCGATCGAGGCCGAGATACCGCACACAGTG
Source organism: Pythium sp. MPC-2022a (assembly GCA_038050625.1). Lineage (NCBI taxonomy): Eukaryota > Oomycota > Peronosporomycetes > Pythiales > Pythiaceae > Pythium > Pythium sp. MPC-2022a. The sequence goes on from JALBZB010001012.1 coordinate 4,449, forward strand.
AGCGGCAACACGGCAGAAGTGAGCTGTGGGGTCTTGATCAGCGTGGCGGCTGGCACCTCGGCGTACTCGGAGAACGCACCGAGCTTCTGGTAGACAACAGCGTCGCCCACGCTCACGTTGCTGACGCCTTCGCCGACCTCCGTGACGATGCCGGTGGCTTCAAGGCCGCAGCCGAATGGAGGCGTCACACCGCCGTACGCGCCGTTGGTGATGTTGATGTCCGTGGCGTTGATGCCGACGTAGTGGTTCTGCACGACAACGTGGCCAGCGCTCGCGGTGGGGAGCTCCGCCACTTCAACGATCTTGGTCGCGGCGCGGAAGTCCTTGGACAGTGTGTGGACCTGGATAGCGCGGTACGATGACATGATGGTTGGTGAGAGCGTGTAGTGAGGGAGGGTGGTCTGGGCTTCGAGCGGGCGAATTCGAGAATGAGAGAGAGAGAGAGAGAGAGAGAGAGTCGGTGAGTGATGCGATGAGTGATGCGATCTCCATTGGATCTTGCTTGCGTCTACAACATGGCAAGCCCATACGTACCCTTGAACAGCTCATCAAAAAATTGTACGGATGGGAAGTTGGCAGAAAAAGGCTGTCTAGCCAATCAGAGAGGATTAGGTGTGCTTACAAATCCTATTACGAATCCAAAAATGGATTCATCGGTATAAATCGGAATTAGCCAGAGCGCGCTTTAACAACAGCAACTCTACCAGAAACAGCACGCTTCCGCTTCATATAGCAACTCCGAGCCAACGAAAGTTTGAGGGTTATTGCTCTGACAAAATTGGGGGCGTGCTTTACAATGGCAACTCTACCGGAAACTGCGCGCTTTCTCTGAGCTTCGATGAAGAAGAATCTGTCACTCTTCAACTTCACCGACAAAGAAATGTCCCCAACTGCCCCTCCATTGTTGGCTCTCCAAACGACTCCACCCTACACTCCCGCTTCCGTGCCATCGTTGCCGACACTTGTGTCACCACCGATAACTCCATTTTCAGCATTTGGCGTGTTTTCGTTCGAGCCGGGTTCGTACGTAAAGACCTTGTTCTCCCCGGACGAGGGACTTCCTTGCGAGGCTTACCACGGGGCAGAGGCTGCTCTGTGTACCAGTACCGAAAAACTCACGATCAGCCGTCCTCGTTAGCGTCGACATCAATCGAGTTGTGTGCGTACTTGATCACACGCAAGCAGGTAGGCACAAATGCATAGTCTTGATGCCCTATTCAGTTTTGGTGGTGATACTAACGGACCACAAAATTGTTTTCTGCTATTGTTCTATCTCAGATCCCCCAAGCGATTTTAGATGTGCACGAGCGTGGTGTTAAAGTGAGAATCATAACGGACACAGATATGTCCCTGAGGGATCAATCCATGATCAGCATGTTGGAGAAGAAAATAGCAGTCAAAAGATGTGCAAAGTTCGTGCATCACAAGGTAAGATCCCTCACAATGTGTCTCGTTGCCACTGCTCGATCATATTTCTAATCGTTTGCTGTGTTCAGTTTATGATAATTGACAGATGGTACCTGCTCAATGGTACGTTCTTCTCCATTTGTAGTTGTTGCTGCTGCCCGGTAAATTAACATCTATTGATATCTCAATCTTGTGTCATGCTCGGGGTCCTTCAACTTCAGCACTCGCGAGGTTCTGCGCAGCCTCGACAATGTCACTGTGCACCGCGGTGGGCGGATCTTGAGAGATTTCCAGAACAAATGGACACTCCTTTGGGAAGGATGCTAGCGACCATGAATCTGTTGACGAAGGTGGGATGCGTTTACAGGACACTTCAACTTGCATGCGACAGTGTCAAACAATCAACAGCCGACATGGCTGCCGAATAGGAAAATGGCTCTCGACTGAATGAATGCACACGCTCTGCAGCAGGCAACAAACAGAGCCAACCAGTACACTGCCATGTAGTGCACGATATCAAGTGTCGACTGGGAGATCTGTGGCGCCTCCCCTCCCATGTCGCAATGGACAGAATAATGACGTCAGGCTACTTGGTTGACTGAATCAACTTGCCTTCTTGGGCTTTCTTGAAAGAAAGCTCTCACACAAGCTGGAGATCTCTCGGTGCGCTCGACAACTCAGAATCATTCAGCAATTTGAGCTCTTCACTTCACAGCATCAACCTTATCTCAAAACTCGTCCACCCAATCACCATGCCATCCTTCCGCAGCGTCCAAGTGCACACTTTGTCCTCGGACTTTCGCGTCGCGACCAGGATCATCGAGGTGCCAGAGCTCCCGACCACCAGCGCCGGCAGCGTTGTCGTCAAGAATCACTACGTCGGCATCAACGCCACGGACATCAACGTCACCAACGGCTTCTACGGCAACACGACACCACCGTTCGGATGCGGGCTTGAAGCAGGTAAGCATGATTACTTGCTCTTTCGAGGTGTTATGACTGTCTATCAGTGTATCGTATACTAAACTCGGTTCTCTGTGTGCCTTGTAGCTGGTATTGTTACGGAAGTTGGTGCCGGTGTCAACTCTCTCAAGGTCGGCGACGCCGTTGTCTACCAGAGTACGTTTCACAGATCCACCCACCCATATGCCGCTTGTATCTAACATTGTAGCTCACACCGTATACTCCCTTTTAAATATGCAGAGTTTGGTGCTTTCTCCGAATACACGGAAGTGGAAGCCTCTGTCGTGACCAAGATCCCACAGCTCACGCCTGCCGTGCTGCCACTCACTGTGTGTGGCGTCTCAGCCTCGATTGCGCTTGAGCAGGTCGGCCAGATGAAGCAGGGAGGAGAGACCGTGCTCGTCACCGCTGCTGCTGGCGGCACCGGTCAGTTCGTCGTGCAGCTCGCCAAGCTTGTGGGCAACCATGTCATCGGTACGTGCAGCTCCGATGAGAAGGTCGAGTACCTCAAGTCGCTCGGCTGTGACCGCGTGATCAACTACACCAAGGAGGACGTGAATGCTGTGCTCAAGGCTGAGTACCCGCAAGGTCTCGACCTCGTGTTCGAGACCGTCGGCGGTGACATGTTCAAGGCTGCGGTGGACAACATCGCGGTGCACGGTCGCGTGATCGTGTTCGGCTTCATCTCGGGCTACAAGGGCGACAACAGCAGCTTGCTCGTGAACCAGGTGAACCCGAAGCTGCTCATGAAGTCCGCCTCGGTGCGCGGCTTCCTGCTGCACAACCACGAGCCGCACATCGCGACGCACATTGCGCGCTTGCTGTCGCTGATCGAGCAGGGCAAGCTGACCCCCGGCATGGACCCGAGCGAGTTCAACGGGCTCGAGGCGATCCCAGAAGCCATCGACCGCATGTACAACAAGCAGAACATCGGCAAGCTCGTGGTGAAGCTGGCTTAAACTGAAGTAAAATAATCCACCGCTTGTCAATACTACACAAATCCCTTTTTGATCACGTCGATTCTAACTGCGAACGCTGCTTGAACACTACATGAAGCACATGATCATCATTAATAAAGCCGCGAGTGTGTGCACTCTCATCAACGCTTTTAAAACTTGCCTTCGCATTTCAACTTGTTGGAGCGCGCGTGAGAGTTGCTGGGCTCGTTGGCTGGGCCCTTTCGATAACTTTTGCCTCACACTAGTGGCGTGCTTTTCAATGCACTTTGTATGGTTCTTGTGTTGAGGCTCTTGGTCACATTGCATCCCTCTCTTTAATGCAAGAATTGGGCGTCCATCATTATACTACCGGTACTAGCAAAGGACTTTATCTTTTGATGAAGGTCTCGTTGAAGTTGTCGGCGGCACCAGAGACTCTGAACAGATCAAGCAAGAAAGGAATCCATCAAAATAGTTGGCTTCGAGTATGATAGAAATGATTGACATTTTTCAAATAGAAGGAGGAAGCAGATAAGAGTAAACCTGGCGATTACACTACTCTCTGTCGTTTGCCCTTATCACTCAACCGAAACACTTAAACGAGCTTCACCACGAGCTTGCCGATGTTCTTCTTGGCGAACATGTGGTCGATCGCCTCTGGAATCGCCTCCAAGCCCTCGAACGGCGTCGGGTCAACCTCGACCTTGAGCTTGCCGTCCTTGATCAGCGCGAGCAGACGGTGCATGTGCGGACCAAAGTGCTCCATGTGGTTACTCGAGATGAAGCCGCGCAGCGACGCCGAGCGGAAGAGCAGCGTTGGCACCATCTCCGCGGCGGAGAGCTGCTTCGTGTGGTCCACACTCTGGTAGCCCGAGATGTAGCCGAACGCGATGATGCGGCCGTGCACCGCGATGTTGTTGACCGCGGCACGGAGCATGTCGCCGCCGACGGTCTCGAACACGAGGTTCAGTCCCTTCGGGTACTCGGCCTTCAGGACGGCGTTCACGTCCTCCTTGGTGTAGTTGATCACGCGGTCACAGCCGAGCGACTTGAGGTACTCGACCTTCTCGTCCGAGCTGCACGTGCCGATGACGTGGTTGCCCGCGAGCTTGGCGAGCTGCACGACGATCTGACCGGTGGCACCGGCAGCGGCGGTCACGAGAATGGTCTCGCCGGTCTTCATCTCACCGACGGTCTCGAGCGCCATCGAGCCGGACGAGCCGCTCGTGAGCAGTGGGAGCACCTCCTTGATTGGCGCTGGGATCTGGATGAGCGTCGCAGCAGCCACTTCGACGTACTCGGCGAACGCGCCGATCTCTATAGGATATCAGCAATAGTCGTATAGATAAGGTGGTAAGTACGTTGACCAGCATGCATGCGCACATTCAAACACAAGCATCATGCGAACTACTCACTCTTGTAGGTGACCGCGTCGTCGACCTTGACGTTCGTGACTCCTTCACCAACGGTGACGACGACACCGACGCCCTCGAGACCGCAGCCGAACGGCGCTGGCGCTGGCGAGTACGCGCCGTTGGTGATGTTGATGTCCGTGGCGTTGATGCCGACGTAGTGGTTCTTGACGAGCACATGGCCAGCCGCCGGCGTCGGCAGCTCTGGCTCGGTCACGATGTGCGTGGCCTTGCGGAAGTCGTTCGACTTGGTGTGCACTTCGACGCGACGGAACGCTGGCATCTTGAAGAGATTGGTGGGTGAGTGTGAGGGTGTTGCTTGTGGCCGTTGCTGTTGCTGCTTGGACGCAGATTCGGAAATGAAGAGCTCCTTTGATCTTGTAGTACTTGGCTTCTTGGCTTGGGCTGCCAGCCCTTGCACTTCCTGCTCTCTGCTGCAATGTGAGACTTGTGAAAACCCATTTTGGAGGGTTATCGGGTTACTGTTTACAGCACAGAAAAAATGTTCGTACAGATATGGGTCCGGCATAAGAAACGGGCTCAAACCCGCAATAGGCTCCCTGAAATATGCCCGTAGAACCCAACAAGTAGTTGCGGGTTGGAAGAATCCTGAGCCCTTATTTGAATACCCAGACCCATCTTTGTACGGACATTTTTGCTGTTGTCCAGAAGAGTAACCCTGTAACCCAGTGATGACGTCGCTGAAGCTGTTTACACTTTCGTTTACAGAACAAGTTGTGAAACAACAGCTGTCGAGAGACGTCGTAAGTAAAAATCTTTCTGCAAGTCGATGTTTTGGAAAATACATAAACTAGCGATCATTCAAAGTAATCCCCTTTCCAAATCCTGTCATTTCTGGTACCGTACGTCTATACCGATAAGGAGATAAGCTACATTAGAGCTTGGGCCGAACAGTTCTCTTGAGGTCTTCGGGAGTTGCTCCCCTTGGACGTGGAAACCTGGATCCTACCTGCTACCTTGAGGTAGGCTCTTAAACGCGCCACCAGAGCCAGTTGCAGCGGCTGGATGACGATGGTATACCCAGCATGAGCTGATCGCACACTCTCTCTCTCTCGCTCTGCACCGCTCAGCGCGTTCTCAATTTCACCCCCAGCCGCCGTGTTGCAGTCTACTTACGTATCTTTACTCACCCCTGGCTCTCAGATTCGCGCGTTTTGATGATGGCAGGGGCCCTTGGCACGATCTTTCCTCCTCGAGATTGCTCTCCTCAGCCGTGGCGTCAACGCTGTTGACGTAGAACTGCTGGTGCGCGAGTAAGGGCAATCTCAGCTCACTGGAACATGTTCTCGCCAGTCGTTTTGCATTGAGGTCGTCTTGTAAACAATCTTCAGCATGAACACAATCTTCGAACTGTACTAATCTTTGATTGTGCAGTCTACTTTGAAAAAGGGAGTGGTTGGCTGAGCTTGAATACGGACACTTGTAGTACCATACTCTATCTCCTTGGTCCATACTTCCAACACTCGGTTCGCTCGGAAAGGAAATTTCCTCTTGAAGCCCCAAGGCAGCGATGAGAATTCCATCTAATAACAGTAGGCACGTACTTTACGAACGCGGTTGAATCAGTCGAGTGATCACGAAGACCACCTTACGGCTAGATCTAGATAGCAATAACAGCGGACACGGTGAACTATGTACCTCCTCTTCTGTTGATGGAGAGCCGAGAGACAACCCTGGTGCAGACGGCTCAAAACCCGTTTTGGTGCGCCTCCACGTGGCTTAGAGACCCCAGTTAGCGCTGTGTAGTTCGCACTACAAAAATAAGTAAACTGGTCTCACTTATTAATCAGTAACCTACCTACCTACCTAAACGAGCGCCGTCGAAGCGAATTCCTGCATAGAACGTGACCAAACTCGGTCGACGTAGTCCCGCTCAATGAAAGTGAAATCACAGCCTGTCGATCACATTCAAAAGAAAGAAACGTGAGTCAAAAACTAGTGCCTAAAGCCAAAAGCAACTACTTTGAAAATCAAAACAAACAAGGCTCACCACAGCGGATCAGCAGGACCTAAAAAGGCGGTCAGGATTATGCGGGTATCGGAAAATTCCAGTAGCGGGTGATTGCCATCATCTTATCCGTGTGACCGACGCCCACTGCAACTGCGATCGTGGAATTTCGTGCTGTCGACAGGTTCATCTCTAAATCAACGAGCTGTGCCTTCAGTAGCTCGACTCACGCAGTCATGGTACAGCAGGTATGCTGTCGAACTCAGAAATGCATATTACGACTCCAGCCTTGTCGAGGAGCTTTGAGCAGAAGCACATCCATAGCGAACAAAGAAAACAGTGCGGATAGGGGATAGAGAACTAGTACGAGCAGCATGCACCATCGCGAAGTCGATCTCCAATATTCGTTCAGCACAAAGAACTACTCAGTAGAGTACCCGTTCAAGGGGCTGATCGACGACCTTCGCATATGGACGCGAGAGCGTTCGAGTGAAGAGATCCTCGGTCTGACCCAACAGAACTTCGAGTTGTCTGCTCTAGCGGTGCCGATGTATGAACTCAAGCAAGATCTGCGCTCCTTTCACGAGAATGCACCAAGACGAGTCAGCTGCTCGCGCCCAAAAGAGAAAATAGTAACGACGCGGAGCTGCGCGTAGCGCGCGAGCGTGTCAGTAAGGATGCCACATGCATAGCATTCCCTCATATCCGACATTTGAGCTTGAGGTAGTGGTATATATTACTGTAGGATGGAGGTGCTTGCATTGCATGCTTTGGGTAACGTTCTGCACGCTTAGCTCCAAATACGAACACGATCTGAAAATCCCCCTTTAGTGGGAATGCCATCGCTCTACAAGTGCATTGTTTCAGGATAACACGATGGATCGCCACATCTTGCTTGATGTTTTTTTGTGATTGCCATCGCCTCATACGGGTTGCAGCATTTCCCGCATATGTTACCTATTCGTAGCTCCACTATCCCTGTGAGTCAGCGACTTCACAACCCTCTTCTTCGCTCGCGAGCAACTCACTCGTCTCGCATTCCTTGGAGTAGCATACTCGTAAGATCTCCTGAGCGAGTAATGCGGCTCGCCTTGCACGAGCTCAGCATTATCTCCTGACAGAGCTTGGACGTCTTCGCTCGACAGCTCTCGCTTCCACAATCGGAAGTTGTCGATCAAACCGTTGAACGCGTACCACCCACAGCAATCTGGCTCAGAAAAGTGCATACCATCGGCTACGATGGAGCCTATTCCAACTTGAGCGTAGCTCAGATCCCACCATTCACGGTGCAGTCTTCCGACCACAGTACTCATGAGTTGTCCGTCCAGGTTTACTCTTTGCGTTCGATCAGCGTAGGAGAGTGCGAGGTGGTACCAGCGATGAAGCTCCAGACTCGAGGCGATTTCAGGAGGTTTCTCGTCGGGAACCGATTAGATGAGCTTCTTATCGGAGCTCACAACCGCAAGCTGCCGGAAGAAAGGTGGTTGTTGGTCACCTGCAACAAGACCGTCCAAGCCCTGAACAGGATCCCGTCAGTGTCCATTTCGTGGTTTCCATCACGACCATTAATCAACCGGTAGATAAACCAAACGTCAAACGTGAACGACAGACCCTGTCGAAACGCTGTGTGGGCTTCCTCGTCTTGGCGTAGGAAAAATTCAAATGAAGAAAAGCATACGAACGGTCCGAGTGTGGCACTTCATTCTTTGTACAAGGACGCAAGCTTGAACTTGCTCAGAGATATTTCGTTTAGGCAGTAAGTGTAGAGTGACGTGGAGAGTTTATTTGGGAAATTCCGTTGCTTTCGATCCCTATCGTCTCTTCATTTCATCCATTTCTCAGCGACGGAATCGATTTGCTCCACCGCCGCGTTGGTTTGCTCGCCGGCTCTGCTGCCACTGGTTGCGATCTCCACGGGAGGCAGCAGATTGCTTTGGCTGGCTTGAGCTGTCGCTCTTTGAGGTAGAAGGTTTGCTGCTTCCACGGCTTAGAAGCTCGACGATCTTCTCTTTTGGTCGCGAGCACCCGACTCGAATCGTGTTCTTTGGAGGGTGGTAAAGCAGGTTTGCTCTCAGCGAGTAGTGTGGATCACATTGCACCAGCTCCACATTTCCATGCGCCAGAATTCGAATGGCTTCGCTTGAGAGCTCTCGCCTCCACAGTCGAAAGCTGTCGACCAAGCCATTGAACGGGTACCATCCGTGCACTGGCGGTGGTTGGAACCCTTGGGTGCCGCCGCAGCCCGTTCCAACTTGGGCAAAGTACCAGTGCTGCCACTCATTGTGCAACTCTGTCTCCACCAGAGTACTCTTCAGCTGTCCGTTCAAGTACACCTTCTGGGTGCGATTGCCGTACGTGAGCGCGAGGTGGTACCAGCGATTGAACTGCAAGTCGTCGGCGATCACGGGTCGTTCGTTCACAACCGTGCAGTAGAGGGTCCTCTTACAGCTCACAACCGCAAACTGCTGGTGGTAGTCCGCCCAGCGGCGATCTTCATAGGCGACGGACTGAGCGCCGAAGAGGACGCCTCCAGGGTACATCGCACTCGTCGAGTCGTTCTCGCCATCGCCATCGCCACCACCTTGATCTACCAAGCAAAACCAAACGTCAAATGCGAACGGAGTGCGCTGGCGCACAAAATCACTGTAGAACGAGGGCACTTCGGCACATGAGCCACGGGTGGTGCGGTGGTCTTTGTAGAGCCCCTGGAATTGGAACGAGAACGCGCGCATGTAGAGCTGCAGCGCAGTGGAGGGGGTTGCTTCGTCACTATCTTGGTCGATTGCATCTTCGACTGTGAGCCTCTCGCGCCAGAAGACGTCCTGCGAGAAGAACCGCCAGCTCCAGCGGCTCACGCGCGCGAGGCCGAAGAGGCTGGAGCCCGTGAGGCAGTGAGCGATCGCGGGCCACGCGTCCACGGGGAGCTCGTTCAGCGTTGCCATTGTCAGCTCAAGCTCTTTTGTGACGTCCACAAGAGGAATTCAAAAAGCTACCGTCGTGATTATTTTCAAGATCTTGAATTGAAACAGCTGCAGTGTGTTGCATTTGTTGAAATTGTTACAAATGTACAGAATATGAGTTTTCGACACTCTTGTTCGTGATTGGCTATTTGGTTTTGGTTCAGAGCAAGCTGATTGGATAGTACTATCCAATCAGCTTGCTCTGAACCA
>JALBZB010001013.1:0-14307 GCA_038050625.1 Pythium sp. MPC-2022a
GAGACCTGGAAAAGTGGAGTCTTGCTTGACGCCAAGACGCCAAGACGCCAAGACGCCAAGACGACGACGACGACGACGACGACGACAAGACGACGGCGCGCTCTTGCTCTGATGCTTCTTCACGATCTTGGTGGGCATCGCAGAGTGCCGCTCGCGCTCGTTCAGTTCGCGCCAGAAGAGCGCAGTGAGTAAAGCGATGTCACACCCCGTCGACGAGCCACAAACCATGAGCCACAAACCACAAACCACGAGCCATGAACATGCTCACGCTCACGCTCGCTGTTCCACCGACACCGACGCCGTACACTCTTAACTCGTGATCTTCGTTAGTCAGGATGGCTAGTCGTCGCTTAGCTCACCTGCTCATCTACCCACTCGCTCACACACACTGTTCTAATTGTCATTGCTTATGAGACTTGAAAATACTCGGCGCCACGTTGTCGTTGTCGTTGCACACGAGCGCAGCACCACTGGTTCAGAAGAGAGGAATGCGCTGCTAAATCCATGCGCTGCGTTCTCAAAGTGAAGAGCTCGAACCTTTACTACTACGCCTTCAACTCGTGTTGCCAATGCATGGCCGTCACTGGATTCTTGATCGTACTATTAGAAGACGCTCTCTCCGTGGTGGTTCTCATCGTTGACTTTGCCATTTGTGCTCATCTTGCTTTTTTTGGCGCCAAATTGGTTCATTCCAAAATATCACAAAGAGCAAGGTTTGTGTGATTCGAGGTTTGTGAGGCTTGAAGTCGTCTTTTCTTGAACGTGCAGCAGATAATGATGCATCTCCAGCTATCGCTCCATCCAATCGTTCACTGCGGCGTTTGCTCTGAGAGATGTCTTTAAACAACGCATCTGGATCCACAAGAACACTGTGCACAGCAGCTTCCCACCTTCACCATCATTGATCAGGATGTCAAGTGTGCCGAAAGCGCAATGTGCAAAGCGTCAAGAAAAACGAGCACCAGTTTGTCGATCGATTCACTCACGACTTCCACGCTTGACACTGGAGACAGCTTCACTTCGACCGGCGTGTTACTTGCGTCTCCATCCAGAAGGGAGAGCTTCAGGTCGCTCAGACAGAGCGTGAGAAAGTACTCGGGTGTGAACACAAGCGAGAGAATGATGATTTGAAGCTCGTCGCGTTGCTCTTGGATCATGAAGAAAACCCGAGAAAAATCGACTGGGTCGTACTCGAGAACTGCAACATCACCCATACAAAGTAGGTTAACAGAAGCTCCATCAATACACCAAACTCTGCACTCTTCGGAGTTCACGTAACGTACCAATTGCTTTCGATCGCAGTTCTCGAATAAAATCGCTCCGTTTCGTCCATTGGGCTGCAAATCCCTTTCAAATACAACAATAGACTTTCCAGTAAGGCACCACACATAAATAAGTCTCGGGCGAATTAATCAAATGACAAGATACATACCTGCTGACACGAGGAAACAATCTCAACGGACGACAACAACTGACTTGGCACTGGTGCGCGAACGACGCGGCTCGACAGAGCCAAACTCATCGGCCAATTTATGGTTATTGAGAATGGACGCCAGGCACTTGGATCTCGATTGTCGTGGTCGCTCAAAGAGTAGACGAACGAGAGTATCACCTTCTCGGACTGATTAGTAAAATTGGGATGATTGAATGCGTCGGGAAGGTACACCGACCACGCATCGTCTGCAGCGCAAACGATGCTGAAATCCCACATAGGTTTCTCAGAGAATAGCGGGAGCGTGAATGTAACGTAAGACGCACTGGGCTGACTCGTTGAAGTCACGAGAAGCTCAAGACCCGGATGATGCTGGAGCATTTCGAACTCGAACTTTGCCTGATCGTTGGAGGACGAGAGCAGAGCCTACAGAGAAACAACATTAAGCAATAGCAAAACGCTTGAGTCAGTGCACGATCTAGCACCTTCACGAGCAGAAAGCATAACGCACCTGAACTTGACTGGAGTAGAACATTGCGACAAGGTCCATGACAATTTGCTCCAATATTCTGCACAGTGCGTCTTCGTGTTGAACAGCTTCAGCAGCGACATTGATGTCGCGAGCCTTTTGAGCAAGCATCTCTCTCTTTGCGTCCATCTTGGTACAATCCAGTACCTCTTCGTCTTCACCGTGTATTCTTTCACGCAAATACGAATGGACAGACTGCACTGAAGAAAAAAACACATTCACAAACAACGATCAGATCTTTACAGCGTCTACTGGCAATGAAATTAATATACATCTAGCTAGCTGATTGGGGCGTCTTACCTTTGCGGTAGAAGCTCTGGTTCTGGGTCCAAATGTCCACGCGAGCGCATACTTGCGCGCGACCCGCACACGCTACCTCAATGTACACTTTCCACGTGCTCAGCTGCTGCTCTTTTTCTGCCGCCCCTCCATCAGCAACACTGCGACTATCAGGATCTACAGCACGCGATCCACGCTCATGTGATGGAAATGGAGCTGCAGTGCGCGAGAACACTTCGACGGTGCGCGCGCACGTCTGGCGCAATCGCGCCTCCACACGTACTTCCCATTGCGCCATCGATGGTCCGCTTCCGCAATTTCCTTTGTTGAACGAGTTGACCCAAATTACTATCCTAGTTTAATGTAAAACGATTCAAAATAGGATATATCCTTTTTAAAATGGTGTGGTCCACATGAAAAGGACAATGGCTGGCGCTAGCAAAGCGGTTGAATTTGGGCGTGAAACCTCAACTTGCGCAATTGATTTTTTTCTTTGATCTGCTGATGATTGAAAGGAAGCACAGGCTATCGCACTGCTAAGCTTGCGATAGCAATTGCAGTGTCATGTGCCTTGTAAAAATGCGTTGTCTGTGCCATTCGCTTATATTACGATCCATTCGTCGTCCATTCAACCAACGATTGCCTATTTTTTTAGAGCCGACATCTCACCATGGAGGAACTCAAGGGTGAGAGGAAGGCAGAAAACGCCAGTCAAAATAATCTAGCCAAAAGTTTGCATGTGCCAAAACACGTTCAATAAAGTTTGAGCACGTTCAAAAAGTGGCAGCTTTCATGAATGATGCTACCCTCTTCTGATGTCAAAATCACTTTGGAGAGGGTTCTCCCCCTTTTGCAAAGGGGAGGGGTTCCGTGAGTTGTTTTGTGTGCGTTGTGCGGGGGGCTGACTGAAGTAACACAGAGGCGAGACTAAAGAAAGAAAGGGGCGGACGCCGCTTGTCAGACGAGAGAGGAAAAGGACCGACGAGCAAGCAAGGAAGGAAGGAAGGCGACGCGCGCGACAAGGGTGAGTGAGAGAGCGGGAAGACGAGAGTCGAGTGGCGCACGATGTGTTTGCCCGTGTGCGTGTGTGTATGTCCACTGGTCGTGTACCTCTCTATATATTTCTGTCTTCATTCCCCCTTTCATTTTGTGTTGATGATGTGTCGTCACTCGCTTGACGGAGCTGGGGGAAGAGAGGATACGAGGAAGAGGAGGGGGAGAGATAGATGGTGGTATCGTGTGATGCATGCGCATGTATGGATACCATCAGCGTGCAGTATGTTGAATGCGGCGTGCGTGTGTTTGTATCGAGCGGGAGAGATCGTATCAGAGATGGAGAGAGCGAGGGGCGTCACAAAGACGCCTCATGCTCGTGTGAGGTGGATGTCGCTCTCCCCTTTGATTTAGTCTTCAACGTGTGATATGCCTATGTATCTGCACCTATACACTGCGTGTTCGTTTGCGAGGGCGTCGATAGTGTGTGTAGATTCAATGGCGTTGCTTCCCCGTTGTGTCGCTATGTATCAGAATGATCTGGCTATTGTGCATGTGTGTTGTATTCTACCGTTTGCCCTCCCATGCTATGACGATCTGTTTACTGACACGTGTATGCAATTGTGATGTGCTTTTGTGTGCTGTTGAACACAGCTATCCGAAATCCATTTTGACACACCGTACCTGTGGATGCGCTTTTCGCGAAAGTAATCCCAGTATCGTGCTCAGAGTGATTGTCCTCGGGGTCAACTTGTTGGACGAACCACTTTTCTGTGCAGAAAAGCAATGAAGGGAATGCTCCAAACCGTCAAACGCAAACTGAGCAACACCGGGGAACATTTAGGAGTTCCTTCGCCCGATCGAATGGACGTTGATGGACCAAAACTCGCGACAGGGATGAACGGAAGCGGCGGAGTTGGCGGCAGCACTGGGGCGACCTCGCCCGTGGGTGAAGTCGCGCGCTCAGATGTGTCGCTGCCGAAGCGTGAGCGCAGACGCTCGTTCTTGGCTCGCAACCAGAAAATCCAGGCGCTGAAGGATTTGCCGCACTTGAAAGACACATCGTTGCAGCGACGAGAGGTGTGTTACTTTGTATGGTTTGGTTATTGCGTATGGAAGATAGAGTCGCTGATGTGTTTTTTGTAATCGTTGCCGGTGTCGTGGATGATGCAGGCTCTTTTCCAGCAGAAGCTCGAGCTTTGCTCCGTGATCTTCAACTTCGACGACCCAACGTCCGACAAGCGGTATGTGCTTGCTATGTTTTCTATCGATCGTTCATATCAAAAGTAATTCTGACTGTTTCAATTGATGTGAGGAACGACAGTGGCAAGGACTTGAAGCGTCAGACGTTGCTTGAGCTGGTGGACTACGTGAACAATCCAGGCGGTCAAAAGATCTTCACGGAAGCCTTGATGCCTGATATCATGGCTATGGTGGTAAGTTTGCCTCTTGACTTACCGCGCAAGTACGTGGATGTTTTCTGTCAGATGCTAATATCGTATCGTTCTTTGTGAACCAGTCTGCCAACATTTGCCGTTCGCTGCCACCGCAGACCGAAGACTTTGACCCTGAAGAAGATGAACCAGTGCTCGAAGCGTCGTGGCCTCACCTCCAAGTTGTATATGAATTCTTTTTGCGTTTTATCGTGTCTGGAGAAGTGAACGCCAAGGTGAGTTCGAGTCGAGTGCCTTTACTGGAAACTTAAAATGCACGGGTCACTGCAATTATTGACCAATTCAATGCCTGTCTCCTTTTTCAGGTCGCCAAGAAGTTCGTGGACCAGAAGTTCTGCTTATCGATCATTGAGCTCTTCGACAGTGAAGACCCTCGCGAGCGAGATTACCTAAAAACCATCCTGCATCGCATTTACGGCAAGTTTATGTCGCACCGATCGTTCATCCGAAAGGCGATCAGCAACGTGTTCTACCGCTTCGTGTACGAGACGGAGCGCCACAACGGAGTCGGCGAGCTGCTGGAGATTTTGGGAAGTATCATCAACGGCTTTGCGATGCCATTGAAATCGGAGCACTTGCAGTTCCTCGTGCGCGCGCTCGTGCCACTGCACAAGCCCAAATGCGTGTCGATGTACCACCAGCAGCTCTCTTATTGCATTACGCAATACGTAGAAAAAGACCCCGAGACGGCAGTGCCAATCATCCAAGGTATCCTGCGCTACTGGCCGTGGTCGTGCTCTTCGAAGCAGGTGATTTTCCTGAACGAGCTGGAAGAGATCTTGGAGTTGATGGGAAGCGACCAGTTGCAGCAAATCCACAAGCCGCTCTTCCAAGCACTAGCGAAGTGGTTGGGGAGTCAGCACTTTCAAGTCTCGGAGCGCTCGCTGTTCTTGTGGAACAATGAGCATTTGGTGAACAATGGGTGCCTCAGCAAGCAGCACGCGCACCTGATTTTGCCAGTCATCTATGGCCCGCTCCACAGAAACTCTCTTGGTCACTGGAATACGACCGTTGAAGGACTTGCACAGGTACCATACCCACTTGCTTGCGATGCTGCTTATGCTGTTGAGTCGGTTGTCTCTTTCACTAACTTGTTGTTGATGTACGTGTGCTCAGAACGTGCTGAAGCTGTACATGGACTACGATATGGCTTTGTACGACCAATGCGCGAAGGAATATTCCGTGAAGGAGCAGTCGTTGAACGAGAAGAAGGACAAAGAAGAGGAGAAGTGGCGAAAAATAGAGATTATGGCTGCCGCGAACGCGGGATCAGCGTCCAGCTAAGCACATCCGTCGCCAGTCAATTCCGAGCTGCAGCAACAGCAAGCAGCAGCAGACCGATCGAACCGCGAATGTGGAGATGAAAGAGCAACAACGCGAATACGAAATCAAGATAAAAGCACCGAGAGGGAGATAAAAAGTGTGTGTGAGAGAGAAAGAGAGAGAAGGAGAATGAGAGAGAGGGGACGCAAGGAGTGAAAAGACGAAGACAGTGCCAGGGAGAATGGGGATTCTTCGATCCATCGCTATGCGTGATGCACATGTGCGAGTATGAGGGTTCTGGTATCAGCAGCAATCAGGTTGCGTTGCGACTGCACTCTGTAGGGCTGTAGACCGCAAGCGGTTGTGGGCAAGAGAACGAGAACGAATTGCATATTTTGAAAAAGCTGCACGTGCGTTGCGTATTCCGAGGGAATGTATAGGATTTTTTTACTTTGTCACCGAGTTGATGAAGTTCCCTTGTTCCAAGCACTGCACAAGCAAGCACAAACGAGCAAGGAGATGTCCAAGGCAAGATTCAATATTCGACTCCCAGACACGAGCTTGCATAAATTGCGAACTGCAAGCACTGTCACCAGGCAACTCTCAGGTAAAATAAGATATTACCTTTGGTTAATGACAATTGCTTCTTATCTTCTTCTAACGAAAAGTGCTTTGTCCACCCATGCACTTTTTGGCTTCGAAGAAGATTCGATGCAAAAATATGCCATTTTTGGGGTCCATGACACATTTCAGCCATGAAAAAGCCTATTTCACACCATCAAATATATCATTTATACCCCAATGAGCTGCCAAACTTGAAGCGTCATAACGTGTCGTACAATCACTGCCGCATGTCTTTGGGATCGAAAGGTCTCTCTAAAAGTCGTGATCAGAGGATTTAAAACGAACAACGTCTCTGAAAGTCAATGGGCGTACCGTTTTTAATCGGACCATGTGCAGTCAAATTACATTCGGAACCACTGTCAATGTTCGGAACACGCCCGACCGATCGATTGTCACCACACCAGTGAATTCTTCAGTGGCTTTGAGCGAGAGGATCGGAGCTCTTCCTGCCTTATCTATTGCCAGAGGAACCGGACCAAACATGGTGCGCGTGCTCGTCCGTCCGTGTGTGTCGGTGCTCTCCGGTGCGTGCTTGTGGCCTCACGTGCCTTACCCTTTGGTGTGCTCTAGCTGAGCCGCAGAATGCGCAGTGCTTGTGTACTGCCTTCCTGCAGTCACTCCCTTCCCCCTCCTCCGCATTGACAATCGAAACGCGCTCGTTGACTAACTGAATGGAGAATGTGCTGTTGTTATACTGATGCTGACCACGATGGCGATGGTGACATTAATTAGCGCTGAGCCTTAATGGCGCTGTGAAGAGTGTTGTGGTGCGTGCTGGCGCCCAGCAGGCGCTGCTGCTCTCTGGTCGCACCCACGCCACCGCCCCAAATTCGGCGGTTGTTGGTGTGCGCATGTTCTCCTCGAAGAAGGACAAGAAGGGTGAGTATTTTTATTTTGACACCCTTTGCTTGTATGCAGATAGGTAATCCTGCTGTATAGCTTTAGGTGACCGCCTGCGATGATAGAAGAGCTGTTGGAACTCACTTTGGTATTGCCTATCTGTTTGCTTGGCGTATTGTGTGTTTGCAGGAGTCGAGAAGAGATCTCTGAGCGACAAGTTCGACGAAGATCCAGACATCACTGCGATCCCAGCCGAAGTGCAGTACTTGAGCGAGGAAGAGCTCAAGGCGCTCGACGAAGACGAAGACGAGTACGACGAAGCCAACTTTGTCGCGGAAGACCTTGTCGACGTTGACGAGGACGATGAAGATGAGGACGATGAAGACGACGACGACGAAGTCAGCGCCGAGGAATGGGCCGAGAACTTTGAGCGTGAAGTCGCCGAGTGGGACCAGGAAGACGGTGAGGGCGGCACCGCGGAAGCTGGCGAGCTCGAAGATGACAGACTCTACATCGTAAGTGGTGGCGCACTTGTACTACTGGCTGGCTGAGCCAGAGCAAAGCTGTCTTGGGGTATTCTGGATGGAAGCTGATTCTTGTCTTTTCTAATGCCTATGTACAGGAAATGCCTGGGTACGATGCGTCGCTTAGCCTCGCGGAAGGCGGTGGCATTGAAAACAGCGACAACGCCGGACCAGACCCGTTCTCGGACTGGGACCAGGGCAACGCGTAAGAATCATGTCCCTGCTCTCCAGCACATCTGTGGCGAAGTATTGTGCTCTAACGAGTTGTGCGATGTCTGTCTGTGTTTGTGTGTCCCTTAGTGTGACTCCTGAGATGCTCAACTGGATGCTCCCAGCGGAGAAGCGACGACCGTTTGCCAAGGGCAAGGACAAACCATGGAAGTACTTTGTTGACGCCAACCACTCGGATGTGGTGGAATTGGCTTTGGACGTCGACCTTCTCCGTCTGTTTATCTCTCCAACAGGCCGCATCCGTCCTCGTCGCTTCACGGGTCTGACTGCCAAGCAGCAGCGAAAACTCGCGCAAGCGGTCAAGATCTCGCGCCAGCTGGCGCTGCTGCCGTACCTCTCGAGATACCCGGAGCCATCGCCAGAGCAATGGAAGGCCATGGAGGAAGAGGACATCGCCAAGATGATGGCGGAGATCGCCAATAGTGACGGCAAGGACGAAGAGATCGACGACGAGGATTTTGATGAAGACATGGAATATGATTAGAAACAACCAGGAGGACAGCGCACAACCACAACTCACACACAACAAAAAACGTCAATAGAAATAGAAAAAGAGGGACTCCGTTTCTACTGTAATCCACCATGCCATGCCATCAGAATCTTTTTCAGCTTGTAAAGTAGTGTGTTCGCTTTGCTTTGCAGCGTTGAGCATGACCAGCATCAAATGTATTTGTCGGTTGATTGTGCACCAAAGTGCTCTTGTCATTTTCATTGCAACGAAGCAAGTCTCACATGGCATGAAGCTGTTTCAAGCAAACACACTTGATTTCAGTATGCTGAGCGATCTGTGACAGGAATACAGTATTATCTCTCGTAAGTACGTCTGAACGAGTGGAAGCGCAGGATCGGCTTCGATAAAGTACGACACCTTCTCAAAAGAGTCTTCAAAAAGGATCAAGCAAAATGCAATCGATGGTTGATGAAAACAGTTCTCCCAAATGGAGAGATTTTGATGACTTGGTTTGATTTGATGTTATCTCCCTCTCTCATGCGATGGTTTTGCTTTTCAAGCTCTTCTTCTTTGAAACATGCACAACGTGCAATTTTTTCATATACATACATGCACAACATACATTCAACCACTCTCGGGAACATGGTTCCACACACAGAGGAACATGAAGCAAAATAATGACGTAATTATATATAGAAGAACAACGAGAGGGGAAAATGAATCTTCTCTCTCTCTGAGGGACGGCCAGCAGAAGGAAGTGATAGACACACAGCGCAAACCAGCCCCGTCCAGCCGCGTGAGGATAGCAACCTTCCGGTCGCTTCACTCAATCTCTCTCTCACCCAGGTACTCTCTATTCCGAGTCGCTGTTCTCGGCGGATTTCTTCTTCTTCTTCTTCTTGGACTTCTTCTTCTCAGGCGACTCGCCCGCGTCTGCTACTGCGGCTTCGTCGGCGTCGCGCTTGCTCTTCTTCTTCTCCTTCTTTTCCTTCTTCGCCTTCTTGCGCGCTGACTCGTCGTCTTCCTCGTCCTCGTCCTTGGACACTTCCTCAATCAGCGGCTTCTTGGCAGCAGCAGCTGGGACAGCAGCGTCGTTGTTTTTGTACAACTGCGTCACGTCCGCTGGGGTGTTCTCGTTCACCTTGCCGAACTTGCCGATCTTGCCTTCCTTGACGAGACCCTTGACCTTCTGGGCCATTGGACCCAAGCCCCAACGACGTGGATACGTGTCACGCTCCATGATGACACGCTTGATCTTGGCAACAACGCCATGGTCGCAAGTGGCCATGACCGCAGTGGTCATCTGGGCAATACCCACAGCGATAGCTTCACCCTTGGTGGTCATCAGCACCACTTCCTCACCGATGTCAATGTCGTCAGCGAAACGCAACAGGCCTGGAACCATGAACTTGGCGCCGTAGCAGATGGCGTTCACTGAGCTGTCCTTGACGACGATGCGCTTGTAGGTCGTGAGCAGCACCTCAAGTGGACGTACGATGCGGCGCAGGTACGACTCGTCCTTGTACGTGTCGTACTGGTACTGAGCGTCCATGACATCGTGCATGGTTACCATCGAGTCGTTCTCGCCGAGCACGCCCGAACGCACACGACGCAGTTCCTGCATGTGGCCACCGACACCGAGCACGAGACCCAAGTGCACACAGAGCGTACGGATGTAGGTACCAGCTTCGCAGCTTACCCAGAAGACACCAAGGTTGCGCTCCTGGTCGAACTCAATCAACTTGCTCTGGTAGATGGTACGGATACGAAGCTGACGCTTGACAGCCGAGATAAGTGGCGGACGCTGGAAGAGCGCACCAGTGAGGGTCTCAATGGCGCGGGCGAGCTTGGCCTGACCATCGATGGCGCCGTGGAGACGCACGACAGCAACGTACTCCTTACCGGCACCCTGCTGGGCCTTGACAAGACGCGTGGCGCGGTCAATGCACACAATCAGACAACCCGTGACCTTTGGATCCAGAGTGCCCGAGTGCCCGGTCTTTTCGACGCGCAGAATGCGTCGGATCCACGCGACAACTTCGTGCGAGCTTGGGTTCGCTGGCTTGTCGAGGTTGATCACACCGTAACGCACGTAGTCGTTGATGTTGCGCTTGAGCGGGGACGTGCTCGTCGGGATCGGCGTGTAGTGGCCCGTGCGCACATTGAGCAAGTTGTAGTTCTTGAGCAGCAGTGGCCACTTGGACGTGTCAAGACGCGCGGCGCCGCTCTCTGGGGCGATAAGGTCCTTGCCATCGCTGTTCTGCGCGGCGACTTCGACAGCCGACTCGCCGGCGTCGGACGTCTTTCGCTTCTTCTTCTTGGAGCGCTTCTCGATCTCGGCGGCCACCATGGTTGAGTTGCTACAGACTGGGGGTTGCTTGTGACGGCGATCCGGATGCAGAAATGGCTCGCTTTGTGTCGCGCACTTTGGCTCGCTTTGTGACCCCTTGACGCCGCGATTTCGTTGGCTCACGGCGACTGACCAGAACAAGCAACTACAGCCCACTAAAGTACGAAAATAACCCGCGCTCAACAAAAGGAGTGCTGAGGATTGACTGTTTTTGCGGGACGGTCCGGTTCAGTTGATTGTTAGTGCGGACCGGTCCATTTTATAACGTAAATAAGATGAAAATCCGTATTTAAAGTTTATTACCCTGACTGAGCAACTTGAGAGATAATGTGGGATAGTTGTGGACTGCTGGTTGCGAGATGAGAGGTGTCAAGAACGGTTGGGTCTGCGCAATACGCAACACAGGACAAGTCACCAAGAGCTTCGAATTGCGATTGCAAGGAAGAGAAAGCTAGAAAGGTATATATCTATGTGTCTGTGCATGCGTGGGCTTTAATGGTGCTGCTGAATACTTGCAATGAGCAGTAACTAATCTGTTGAGTATCTCTTGTGTCACTCTACAAATTTGCAGTGTGAGCCATGCGTCAACTGAGGCATCATGAGCAGAAGCTGCTGCGCAAGGTCGACCTGCTCGAGTGGCGCAAGGAGAACAACCTACACGAGATCAAGGTGATCCGGCGCTACCGCATCCCGGACCGCGAGCAGTACCATAAGTACAACCGACTCGTGGGTCACATCTCGCGCGTGGTGGCGCGCCTCAAGAAGCGCCCCGCGAACGACCCGTTCCGCATCAAGACCACCGAGGCGCTGCTCGAGAAATTATATAACATGGGGCTCATCCAGACCAAGAAGTCGCTACTCAAGGCCGAGGGAGTGAACGTGTCGTCGTTCTGCCGCCGCCGCCTGCCGGTCGTGATGGTGCGCGTGAAGATGGCTGAGACCATCAAGGAAGCGGTCACATTCGTCGAGCAGGGTCACGTGCGCGTCGGTCCGAGCGTCGTGACCGACCCGGCGTACCTTGTCACGCGCTCGATGGAGGACTTTGTCACATGGGTCGACAGCTCCAAGATCAAACGCACGATTATGAAGTACAACGACAAGCTCGACGACTACGACTTGCTCGGCAACTAGAGAGAACAAAGCGCATAGATACACGCACGGCGCACCAAGACAGTGACACAGATGGGCAGAGCAGCGAAAGCGAGGACGAAGCCAGCCGAGCATCTGCGTGTACGTGCGCTCACACCCTCAGAGATCGGTATGCTTTTGCTTTGTGTGTTGCTTTGTTTTCTTTATCTTTCTCGATCCATGTGGATGCATGGCACGAGGTGATTTCCCCTATATTAACGAAGCTACCTAATAGATTTGATTGCACATGTGTGTTTGTTTTGCCTTTTCTCTCAATGGAGCTGGTTCCAGTATCACTCACTCGCTTACGCTACACAGTCTTGTCGTAGTTGCACACATTCATGATCGACTTGCGGTAGTCTCCAGGCAATCTGTAGACGCACTCCCTCGTGATCGTCGGCGACACGGAGCAGCTGTTGCCAACGTACGAGCCTGGGTACGACTTGATGATCCCCGAGGTCGACGTACTCTGGCTGCGCACCGTGAGCTTGTAGTTGCCGTAGCTGGCCTTGCGGGACTGGCACGCGTACGGTGTGAACTGGTCGACCACGTCGCCCGACTTGCCGCTCACAGCTGCCTGCGCACTCAGCGGGTACCTCCCCACGGCGAGCAGGTAGTTGCCCGCCGGAACGCGCCGAACCAGGTATGAGTCCTGTGAGGAGAGCGATCCGTCGCGGCGACCGCGTCCGTAGTAGGTCGAGTAGTCGTCGCCTTCGTCGTCGTTCGACGCTACGAGCTGCAGCTTCCCGTCCGACCGTTTCCAAAAGAGATAGATCTGCGAGTCGATATAGGCCGAGTCGCAGTCGTTGTTCACGTCCGTGAAGGTCACGTTGTCCATGGTCTCGACCGAGAGAATGTCGAATTCGATGACTGCGGTGGCGGCAGTGATCACGAGGCTGTAGTGGTCCACGGAGACGTAGGTCGAGTACCGGAAGATCGTGCCGCTCACGACTTCGGTCACCACTGGCTGGGTCTGCGCGGCGACGAGAATGTTGGAGCTGCTAGTGTTGATGCTGCTAACGAAGCACAACGCTGCGGAGACTGCGAGGAAAGCGTGGCGGAAGATAGGTCCGTGCATCTTGCTCACTCTCTCTCGCGTTGCTTTGCTGATGCTGGTGCGTCTCTGATGATCTCTGTGTGTGTGATCTGTGGATTCGCTCAACAGGCAAGAGGCTTTCTTGCTGTGTGCCTTGAAAGTGGCTTTCGAAAGTGAGTGACACGCACTTGCCATAAGTTGGCAGGAAGAAATGCGAGCAGGCGGCCGAAAGAGAGAAACGCCCAACGCTTCAGAGACAAGGTATACCCATCTTCCAATTCTTCCATTCCGAAGCACAGGCGGATCGTATTCTCGGAACGCTATGCTGTCGCTGAAAATACACCTCCAATCGAGTGGTTGCCAACGTGGGTGATGGTCAAATCCTCAGTCAGAGCATGTTGGAATCGTCAAGTCCTGGGCAGATGCTTGACATGATAGCTGAGCTCACGCCCAACAATATCAGCAACAGAATCAAGAAAGCACAGTCATCGTCAAGTCTTCACGACTCAAGACACTCAAATCTGGGAGCCCACAACACGGCAAACCAACAAGACAGAGGTCGAAGTAAGTGCGGTTGGTGTTCACGGACGCTATGTGCGCTGTGGCTTGATTGATTATCTCGGGGTTTGTTTACGTACGTACGCCAAAGCAAAGTCTGCTACTCCAGCCAGTTCTCGCTCGCTCGCTCTCCAGTTTGTCTTTGCGAGAAAGAAAAGACAAAAACCGAAAGAAGGCGAGAAGGCAAGAAACCGAGAAGGCGAGAAACCGAGAAGGCAAGAAACCGAGAAACCGAGAAGGCGAGAAACCGAGAAACCGAGAAGTAGCTCGTGGAGACTGTGACTGTGAGCGTGACTTGTGGCTGCTTTCACTCTCGCTTTCGCTTTTGCGAGCAAGTGTCACGTGGCGGTCGCTCTCTTCGCCAGCTTCGCCTAGCAGTAGAAGAGTCCGCCGAACGGGATGCCGAGGCCGCAGCCGCCTCCGTAGAGTCCTGCTCCGAAGGTGTTCCAGAAGCCGAGCGGGTAGGCCCATCCTCCGAGTCCGCCGCAGTTGAATCCGAAGCGGTATGGTCCGAATCCTCCCCAGCCTCCCCAGCCTCCCCATCCGCCGATGCCGCCGATGCCTCCCCATCCGCCGATGCCGCCGAATCCGCCGTAGCCGAGGGCTCCACCGAAC
>JALBZB010001014.1:0-14286 GCA_038050625.1 Pythium sp. MPC-2022a
TGTCACTGGAGTGAGTGCTTGCAGCGGCTGCATGACGATTCGTGAGGAGGAAGTTGGTGCTTGGGTTCTGCTGGACACTTTTATACAACAAACGTGTGCAGCGAGGGAAAGATGAATGCAGCGCTGAGCAGATTTAGAAATGAGCTCTTTGAAAGCAGCTCACTCTCTCTCTCCTGGATCGATGAAGAGATCGGCTTCAACCCAACTCACCCAGTGAACCCCCTGCATCTATCATGAAAGGTAGGCGACTGTTCGAACAACGGTGCACCGTACACATACATGCCACAAGTGAAGTTGGCCAAAGTATGGCGTCCATGATGATTATGAATGCCCACCCATCGAAAAAAACACAATGATGTGTCAGCCTTGTTCATAAAGAGCGGACCGAAATTAGGCTGTGCACCAACATTGACCAGATGATAATTTGCATGAGAAAGTGTTGGTCTGTCTGACCCACTGTTGTCTGAACATGTATCTTCCGACGACCGTATTCATGCGTGTTTGGATGAGCCCTATCGTCCTGCATCATGCGACAGTAAAGTAAGCCCATCCTCCATCAGGATGTAACAACCGGATGACTAACCGGTTATTTGTTTAGTTTTCGATCCAAACAGAGAAATACACAGCTATTCTGTTTGGCTCGACTGCGAGTGGCGTGTGAGTGATGATCAATTTAATGACGACAGTCATCCATCGCCTTTCTGAACACCAGTCGCACTGCGGAGCGCTTTCCTGTACACGTTAAGGAATACTAGTACTTCGTTGTAGCTTGTTCGTCTCGTTACATATCGTCTCTTACGCAAACAAATTGCTAGCTTCCGTTATTCGAATCCTGCAATATGTACATCGTGATTCTTCGTCTCCGGGTTCAGTCGCCACGGCAATCCATCCATACCATGGTATCAGTATCATGCGCGTGGAGCTCTGTGCTGGCCGATCTCGCAATCACATTCGAACTCCTGATTCAAGCGCCGCGCCGAGTTTGGCCGCACGTGGGATGCGATCCTTCTGTTGAGTATGCAGAAAATGACGAACTGCTTAGTACGCGCTTTCACCCACTGGCTCACTACAACAAGATAAAACTGATGAAGGAGCTGGGTTGTAGTGCCAGAATGTTTGTCTGTCAAGACAGACGTGCAACTCCTACGGTTGGATGAGCCAGGTACTCGCTGGTTTGTTCGCAGACTTTGCAGTCGCACGACTACATTACGCTGCAGGGCGTGATGTCGACATTCTCGTGCGAAGATACAAGTGGCGGCTCATTCCGTCCATGTTTTTTCTTCATCGAACAGTCGCGATTGACTGACTGGGAGGGGGTTGCTCTTGTCAGTGTCGATCGGGGATTTCATTATCTAACAATAACTACGATGCTCTGAGGATTCCATCATGCTCTCCACTTCACAACCCAAACAATTCATTAACCGGTTAACCGATATGGCTACCAATCCATTCATTCACTGCCATTTGGCATCTCGTCGTACGCCAATGTTTGGACGAGCTCATTCGCTCATTGATAAGTAATTTGGTCGTGTTTTCAGTTCCAGCAGAGATGGGCGACCGGCCCACCAACTGGACCGACGTTGACATCATCAAAGCAAAGTGTTCATGCAGCAGCAACACGCCAGTCTCTCTCTCCTCTAGAGTCCCAAGTTGCGTTGGGCCTCATTTGTTCATGTTCATTATAAAATTTGCCGTATCAAACCCCCTCGCCAACTCCTTTCCACAGAGTCCGACATGCTGCCTCTGACATGCTCCAGCAGCGCAGCCCCATTGCTCGTACTGACCCACGCTCCGACCCGACCCACATGGTACTCCGAGCACAGCCAAGCGCTTGTGGCCCTCAAGGAGATCGAGTGCGTCCTCGTCAGTCCTGCAATGGACGCTTCAGGAAGAAGAAAACGAATGTACGTGGTTGAGACGTATCGCCCTGCGTCCAAGAACCGCATCCCAACCAACCAGAAGAAGGACGACGCCGCCGCCGATGAGCTCTCAAGCGAGCAACAGCAGCGACTAGAGTCGCGTGTGGAGCGAAGCTCGGATGATTTCGACGCGCTCCGATCCAAGATCTACCGCCACTCTCACGAAGCACACAGCACAAAGTTGTGCGCATTCTGCGAACTTGTGCTGCAGCAGCTGGCCGCAGACAGTGCGAACCCGAACGCGATCACGAAGCTGCTCATCGGCGAAGCGAAAGTGATGCGACGGCTCGCCAAGTTCCTCAACCAGATGCTCGAGTTCACGAAAAGCTGCAGCGTGTCGCAAGGTGAGCGGTGGTGCTCTGGGCAGGACATAATACCGCTGCTGCTGCACAGATTCCTCATGATGGACCAAGACGCGCTATCGACGTAAGCGGACGAGAGGCATGTAGAGTGACAAAGTCTTCATAGTGCAGTAGACTTGTAGCGCATACGCGGATGGATTTGGGTTCCAATAACGTAATGAACGAAATCGCAAAGCTCCTGAATTCGATACGCTGCCTTGCCTGAGCTGCGGTGGATCAGCCGGCTTTCTCGGCTGCTGCGTCCCACGTCAATGAAACACACTGTAATTTTATCCTCATCAAGATGCATCCCGTAGAATCCCAGTGAGTTGAATCAAACACCAACGAAAAATTATAATAAGAAAGTGGACATCGTATTGACTGTTTACTACTGCAGGTTTACTGTGAGTCAAGCGTCGTGGAAGACGCGATAGCGACCCGCGTTAAATACTTTGTTTAAATGAAGGCGGGTGGCTACCAGTTTTGCTGGGGAAAACTGACCAGGGTAGAGCTTGAGCGGTTGAAGCCGTCGATGGGAGCCCAGGTTTCTTGTGTGTCGGTAGTAGTAGATTTTCTGGTGGCTTCTAAATAGCCTCTGCTTCAGGCTGGCGCAGGAACGCGAGCAGGAGCTGCGGAATCTGTTCCTGGCCCGTGCAGGCGCGGCATCCGTTGTTCTTCTTGCTGCGCATCGTCATCTCCAACAAGTTGCTCAGGTACTTGGTGAGGATGCGTGCGAGCACGTTGCGCGTGAACAGCACGTTCATGAATCGCTTCGGCTGGTTGCTGCTCAGCAGCGTCAAGTTGACAACGTCGTTGCAAAAGGAGCAGCGCAGCATGCTGTGCGAGCTCTGCGCCAGGCGGTAGATCTTGCTGCGCAGCTTGGAGAACTCGGAGAAACTGCGCTGGACCTGGAAGTCCGGTTTGCGGTTGCTCAGGTCGCTTGTGAGTGAGCTTGTGAACTCCTGCTGCTGCTTGCTGCCACGGATATTCGTCGGGATGCGGCTCTCGGACTTCTGCAGGAACACGTCGATGACGTAGTAGAGTCTGCCGTTGCGCTCGACGGAGCTGTCGATCTGGATAGCGTCGATCTTTCGCAGCGACGTGACGGACGCCATGCCCTGCGAGTACCGCTCTGGGAGCATCTTCACTTTCTGAAGGGCCTTGAGGCAGTCACAGGAAGACGAGGCCAGTTGTTGGTTGAGGTCGGTAGCGGTGCTTGGAGACATATTTCTGCTTGGGAAACTGGAATGGGTTGATAACTGGAGATGGGGGAAGCGGTTGGTGGTGTCGATCTGATCTCGAGGGAGAAGATTGAAAAGTGAAGGCTCTTTCAGAGGTCGACGAACGTTGCCAGCCCAGCCTCGAGGGCTGGCATTCAATCACGACGAGGGCGGCACGGTACCCCCACTCACGCATTCACTTGCGCACCAACTGACTGGTTGGCTGGTGAAAGCTGAAGCAGTCGTCTCAGCCACTAGAACCAAAAGCCTCGACGGCTCGCATGTTCTTTCGCAGCCTACGTGACGGTCTTGGAGCGACATTCACGCCAATCGCGACCAGTGATTGGCTGCGGCAACCAAGTGACAGGGCATTGAGAGTGAAGTTCGCGCTCGCATTCAGCCAAAACTGAAGTTCAGAGAGCTAAGGCGCCTGTTGTCCTGGTGCTCTACCCAACTGCGAGGTGAATGCGTGCGTGCGTAGCATCAGGTGAGCTTTTCGCATGCATGATATGCGCCCAGAGACAGAACAGGTGGTACATACCGGTGTAATGCCTGTTATATGCTGGCTAATGGTCTGGTATGTACCAGTTTATCTCGTATTTAAGCGGCATTCCTGCAACATTTTGGGTTGAATGAGTGGTTTATCCCTCTCCGGATTTTTTTGACACGCATGCACATTCACATTCACAGTCGACTGTCTATTGTCTAGCTGGCTGTCAAACCTGCGAGAAAGTTCTTGTGCTTTCTTGATGGACAGGTGTGAGAGCCTTTCGCTATGCGTGGACCACGTATTGACAGCCAAGCGGTAGTTCGAGAAGTCTCGATTTGCCCTCAGCACACTAAATGCTACCAAGAGATTCTTGCAGCTCTTACCAAAAACTCAGCCGATAGTGTCTTTCTCAAGCATCGACGCTCACAATGTGAGCTGCATCCGTATTGGATGGCAACGCTGGTGTGGGTGCTTGCTAGGTTCATTCCTGATCAGCTCCGTGTGTACTACTGAAAGACTGATTGACAGCCGCGAAAAGAGCAGGAGAGACACTGACGTGAATGTGCTTGACAGCCGATCATACTCTTCCTTGTCCAGCAACGCGTCTTCGCGCTGAGGTCTACGCAGCACGACAGCTCTAAGTTTGCAATGACCGGTTGATCAGCGTGTCGATAAAGACGCCTCGCCAGCAGTGAACGCAAGTTGATGCAACTGTCAGTCGGAAACGCATCGCGGCCCTTGCAAATATGTCCAAGGCAGCTCGAGTCACTCTGCATCGATTCTTCGCGCTTCAGGATCACTACCGGTATTCTAAAATGTGGTTGCATGGCGTGCGTGGAGCTGCCGCGTTGACCATTTTAAGCGTACGTAGGGTGATGGCTCTTTGAGCCTGCCCTGTGCTCCAAGCTCACCAATAAGCGTGTAGATATGTGATATACCTTGGGAGGCCAGTACTGTACTGTATCTCTACCTAGGTCAAAACGGAGTGTACAATGTGGGCATCGGAGTGGCTGGATTGTTCGTTTTCCACAAGGCTGTTCATCGTGTGCTTTGTCTTCGTGTTAATGGCATACACATCAGTGGATGTCTGCTATACTACATGCGTAAAACGGTGAGTTTGTACCAACACGCTGCCAGCCCCTACCGAGTCGTGTTGTTTTGTTTCTGGGGCCGCTGTCCAAGAAGAAGCAAGTGGAATGGGTTCCTTGTGCCGCCGAGAGGACACTAAGGCCTTGCGAGATGCCTCAGCCTTACAACTGAGAGTGAATTGGAGCAATAATCTAACAACCGACCATGAGAAGCAGAGCGATCAGGCGTCCCGAAGGTCCTCAAATGACTCGGGAAGAGCTGGTTGGGGGTGTATACACCCTACCCTGACACTGTGAACAAAGACCCTTCCGTCTTGGAAATCAAACGCGTGGTATTTGAAATAGCATGTCCAATCCAAAGTAATGCTTTTGAGCGTCTGTGATCAACCACTTTGAACCCCAGAGTTCCCACACACTACTGTGACCACACTGGGCTTTGATCGAGTATGGAAACAATCGAACGAGAAAACTAGGGAATCTTGGTAAAATGGCTTCAGACCCATCACGAATCTTGTCTGGAGATCTTCACATCGATCGATAGAGGTCCACTCAGCTTTTAGGATCACGGACCAAGTTTGGTTGGAAATGACATTCTTATTGAGAGTGTGCCAGACGAGTTTCGGTCCGTGCCATGAGGGCTCCTCAGTGACCTTTTGACACAGAGAACTGAGCTTCAATGGCGTCGAGTCTATCGCTAATCGGAGCGCGCTAAACGCTACTCGTGTAATTACGAGAACCTCAACAAATTCACTACTGAAACCCGTGTTTCCTTTCGTGTCGCGCACCTTCAACTTGTGCATCCTGCTGACTTTCAAGTAATCGAGGAGGCATATTCCATCCATAATGATGTACATAGCAGGACATATTTGCTGTGTTTATCTTGAGCATATCATTAATAATAACTTGTACCAGTATTGTATTATTTTTCTTCCCCGAATGGCCTTTAAACAACTGCAATTAAATCAGGGGAAACAGTTTTGGAGCGCTAAATTCGGGATAAATCTACGTACAAAGTTGCAAATCGTGTGCGCGAATCTACCTTGAATCTCGGGAGGAGCTCAGACATGTTTATTAGACAAGCGCCCATCACCACTCGCATTTGTTAATCAGTCTAATCGAATCGTCAACGGCGTTGGCACGCACCTCGTTCGTCTTTCCGGTCGCTTTGCTTCCTCCACCTCATTCCAGCTTTCGCCAGCTCCAGCACTCACTCACTCACTCACTCACCACAACTCCGAGTATCCATCCAGAATGGCCAAGATTTCCTGCACCGGCATTCTGCTCCTGGCGCTCGCTGCCTCCGCATCCTCCGCTCAGAAGGCAATCTGCGACGATGCCGGTGCTGTCACGCCTACCCCTGTAACGCCAGCTCCAGCGCCTGCCCCACTGCCTGCCAAGAAGCGACCGACGATCGTCGGCCACCGCGGCGCGCCGGGGTACCTGCCTGAGCACACGATCGAGGGCTACACGCTCGCGATCGAAATGGGCGTGGACTATATCGAGCCGGACCTCGTGATGACCAAGGACGGCGTGCTCGTCGTGCGCCACGAGCCCAACATCATCGCGACCACGAACGTGCTCGACCACCCGGAGTTCGCGAGCCGCCAGCGCATCATGGAGGTCGACGGCCGTAACGACTCGGGCTTTTTTGTGAGTGACTTCACGCTCGTGGAGATCAAGACGATCCGCGCCAAACAGGCGATGTCGGACCGCGATCAGAGTTTCAATGGCAAGTACCAGATCCCGACGTTCGACGAGGTCATCGCGCTCGCCAAGGCCAAGTCCATCGAGGTCGGCCGCACGATCGGCATCTACCCAGAAACCAAGCACTCGATCTACCATCGCAACCTGGGGCTCCCACTGGAGGAGAAGCTCCTCGAGACGCTCGACAAGGCGGGCTGGAACAGCGCCGACGCCCCCGTGATCATCCAGTCGTTCGAGCAGGCGAACCTCAAGGAGTTGCGCAAGAAGACCAAGGTCAAGCTCGCGCAGCTTGTCGATAGCTCCGGTGCGCCGTACGACTGGACGGTCAGCGGTCGCAAGGGCACGGTGCTCGACTTGCTCTCGAAGACCGGACTCGACGAAGTCAAGACATACGCCGACATCGTCGCGCCGTACAAGCGCCACTTGGTGTCCACGCGCGGCGCGAAGCTGAGCGACACCGGTGTGGTGCTGGACTTTGACGGCGACAAGCTCGTGCAGGACTCGGACTACTACACGTTCGTGAACAACACGATCATCGAGGACGCTCACGCGCGCGGGTTGCTCGTGCACTCGTGGACGTTCCGCGACGAGTACTACCGCCTCGCGCAGAACTACTCCAAGGACCCAACGCTCGAGTACCTCGACTTCTTCGAGCGCGGGCTTGATGGACTCTTCTCTGACAACGGCAAGACCGCCGTCGCGGCGCGCAAGACCTACCTGGGGAACTAAAGCGTTTGTTTATCTGGGTGACAACCTACGCCATTCAAACGCATACTTCCTTCAAGCATATTATGTTTTTGGAGTAAAAAACTCGTTTTATTGCTGGAGTAGAAATGTACTTTTTTATAATGAATATCCTCAAATTTCTCCAGCAAAAAAATTGTGTATAAAGTGAAAGCCAAATCTCTATCAAATAATTGATCTAACGTTCTTTAGTCTATCGTCACTGGTGCAGCATCTCCGTGCGCTCAATGACACTCATGTCGCGCCGGATGAAGTGGTCGACGAGTCTCGGGATGACCTGGTAGCCCACGCATAAAGCACAGCTGATCGGCGGACGCCCGCTGTTGCTTTCGAGTCCGATCGCGAGCTCAATCGCGCGATTCAGAAACTGTGTCAGCACTTTCTTGCGCATGGTGACGTTGGCGCAGAGCTTCACGAACGCCCGCGGGTGCGTGAAACAGTGAAAGAGAAAGAGGCGGAACTGGTCACAGTAGCTGCAGAGGCCAATCTGCTCCCGCGTGCAGAAGTTGGAGATCTGTCCACGCAACTGGTCGAAGCTCGCAAAGCGCCGCACGATCTTGAAATCTGGTTCTCGGGCCGGCGTTTGTTCTGTAGTGGTGATGGTGGTAGGTCTGTGGTGGCGCTTCTTGGACTTGGAGAAGGGTCCTGCTGATGCTGCTGTTGTTGTTGATGAGGAAGACGAAGCCTTGAGCAGGTTGTTGGTCGGGATCCGGCTCGTGCTGTGCACCAGGAATACGTCGACGACGTAGTACGTCACGCCGCGAAAGTGCTCGACGCTGTTGATCTCGACGCGCTCGATCTTCTTGAGGAAGTTGAGTGGCGCCGCAGCTCGCGGGTAGCGTCGAGGGAGCAGGCAGCGCGGATGCAGCGCTGGGATGATGCTGTTATTGGTCTTGCTTGTGCCCAAGTGGTCGTCTTGGTCGTTGCTGCAACGAGTGAGCCTTGGCATTCTTGTGTCGGAGGTGGTGAAGAGCCCAGCCATGTTTTCGTTCTCAGCTTGCTCTTGAGACTCAAAATTGGGGAATGGCAGTCTGCAAAGCGGCCTGCGTGTGTGTTGCAGCCAGCGGTTTGGAGACTGGGATACTGGATGATGAATGGAGACTCCCCCACCAATCCATCGTTTTCTTTTTCGTTGAGGTGGGGTGCGGGCGGATTTATTTTTTGAATTATTGAGTTGTCGCAATTACTGATTCACATGCAACACTCGTTACTCTCGCTCTGGCGACTTTGCGCACGAAGGGGACGCCACGCACACATGCCTGCGGGAGGGACGCGTCAAATAAGAGAATGGAAGAGCGAGCGGGACAGGCTCTCGTTCACAGTAGTGTGGGAATGGGAATCTCAAGCGCCTCGTGCGTGGGCATCGGTGGTCGCTGCTGCAGCTTGTTTGACAGCCCAACGCATGCTCGTGTTCGTCTGAAATATTGGCAAAAAGCGATTTTGGCTTGGCTTTTTTGAGAAAAAATTGGGGACGAATGCGCATCCTCCTTCATGCCTCGGACAAAAGGTTGTGCGAGCTGGCTTTTCCCTCCATAAATAGGCAATTCATGGCAATGTTTCGTAAATGTCATATCAACTTGTTTAAAAAATCAATTGCTTATTATAAAGGTATTTTGTAGATCAGGCAAAACTAATGTTATAAAGAATCAAAATCTGTGACGCAGGGTGGGTCACCAATAGAGTGATGGTCAAAAATGTGACAAGCCACTGTGACTCATCCATCAGATCAATTTCAGTTGACATCGCAAGCGTTTGGCATGCAAAGGAACGCATGAATCTCCTCATGGCCCCCACGGCCCTAAGAACACCTGAAGACGCACCTGTTATTGCAAGTATCTGTAGTCTTGCCTTCCGTAGAGACGGTCGAATGGTACAAGCAGGCCACTGCCTTCTGCCCACGCACTCGCGCACGTTTGTGATCAGATCTTCGCCGCAAACAATCCAAAGAAATTTTGTGATCTTCCTGCACAAACACACCAACACGCCTGTATGAATTATTACAATAGCTATAGCACACAGGGAAACAAGTTTCCCAGTTCCCTTAGCCCTTATGAACGCTTCGAATCGAATCCACATCTCAATTTTTCCTCCCTCCCCCATGTCAAAAACTGTGTCGTTCTGTCGAGCGAAAGTGTTCCTCAACTCGGGTTGATCGATTTCGATGACCACCGACCTTGTACTATCCATCTCCCTGTTGTTGTTCAAAATCTCACACCCCTGACCACATGGTGGCCTCAAAATTTTACACGTATTCGAGACGACTTCGCACTTGGTTCCTCGTGCAATTGTATTTCGACAGCAGCTGGTAAAGCGCTGGAGCAGCTGGTTCTGGTCAGATGGCTAACAAATCTTGCGGCGCCTTCCTAACATACGCTTCTCCCAAGCACATGGCATGGAATGGATGCATATCCGTTGAGAAGCACTTTTCATCTCCCCCAGATGGCTGCAATGGCTGCGCTGTCCCAGGAATCTTGCGCCTGCTACTTCTCTTGGTTTGTGATCAAGCGCTTCGTATAGAGAGAACTCTAGCGTGTCCGTTGGGATGCTACTGATCTCTTGACGCTCGAAAGGCTGCATATCCAACGGCCACCTCGGCATGATCACATGGAGCATTACAGAGTGGATGCTTTAGATCAATGTTCTCTATTCTGGTAGATCTTCTGGGGTGCTGTGGCTACGCTCATACTAGTATTCAACACAGCCTCGCGGCTTCCTACACATGCAAGGCAATCAAATGAAAGTGGAATGAGAAGTGGTGCTTGGGGTGAGGACTTTCAAGAGTCCTCGGAGTGGTGTTGGTATTTGTTATGCTTTACAGTCTTACAATAATGATAACTAATAATTGGTGGTGGTGTGGTGATGTGGTGAGTTGGCTTGATTGTGGCTGGAGACCGTCGCTGGCAACTTGGAGAGACGAGAGCGCTGGACATAAATATTTAGATACTGATCCTCGGCTCTCGCTCCCTTCGCTTGCTTTGCTTCAGCCTATCGTTCACTTGCCGCCTGGTGGTGATGATGAATGGAGGGTCCAATCCATCTTCTATGTGTGTCTTGTTTTGTTGTTGTGATTTGCCTTGTAACTTCATTTACTCGTCTTGCTCGCGGAAGAATCGCTCGACGAGCGCCGGGATGACCTGGAAGCCCTCACACTGGAGCCCTCGCGCTGCTCGCTGTTCACACTTGCCAATCGAGAGGCGCACAAACTCATTGCAGAATGTCGTGAAGAGCTTCTTGCGCATGCTGGTGGACGTCGCGATCTTGACGAGCAGCCGCGGCTGCGCCATGCTGTAGACAATAAAGTCCATGAACTCGTCGCAGTACACACATTTGCAGCCGTGGTTCTTCTGCGCGTAGACCCAGACCTGATACCGAAAGTCGGCAAAGTCCGTGAAGCGCTTCTCGAGCTGGTAGTCCGGTTTTCTGTTGTGGTTCTTGATAGTGTGCTTGGAGCTCTTGCTTGTGTTCTTGGCGTTAAGACTGGCGTTCTGCTTGATCTGGTTGGTCGGGATGCGCGACGTAACGCGCTGCAGGTACACATCGAGCACAAAGTACACGACGCCGTTGCGCTCAACCACGTCGTTGATCTCGAC
This sequence comes from Pythium sp. MPC-2022a, assembly GCA_038050625.1. Taxonomy (NCBI): domain Eukaryota; phylum Oomycota; class Peronosporomycetes; order Pythiales; family Pythiaceae; genus Pythium; species Pythium sp. MPC-2022a. The sequence goes on from JALBZB010001014.1 coordinate 11,097, forward strand.
GCTCTCGATCTTCTGCAGGAACGCGAGCGGCTCAATGGCGCGCGACGGGCGGCGCGGGATCACGCACACGGGCGAGAGCGCGGGTGCGCTTGGGAGCAACGATGTGAGAGCCATGGTGTTGGTTGTGATGTGAGGATGTTGGCTTGTGTGCTGGAGTCAGCAAATTGCGGAATGAGGCTAATTGGGGAAGGCTCATAGGAATGGGACTGACTGACCACACTCCCCATTGTTCGCTCTACTTGTCTGTGTACGACAATGGTGAAGCACTGCAACCAAACCCGACCTTGGGTGCGAGAAAGGGCAGGTCAACAATACTATCCAATCATACTGTCTGAACAGAGAAATAGTGCATGTGATTGGCTGATAAAGGGCGAGTGAGAGCTGGTCATCGTGAGGATGGGCTGCTGATCGTTTCCTGAGTCGGCTTGTCTAAGTTTAGATTTGCCGAGTGGAGCAAATTTGTGTGGAAGCCGCCACGGGCGATGCCGATTGGCTCGCGAGCCGATGTCCACCCTCAGCCAAGAGCATCGCAACTGGCCCGAAGCACTGGGAACACCGCGGAAGTGAAGCATGGAGAGGAATAACTCATCATAGAACAACAATAGGCAGCAATAATTATTCGATAGCAAGTCTATCTAACTCGTTCTCTGTGCAAATGGCTCTCTCTCTCTCCACCGCCTGCTGGACGGACTCGTATCCTTCTCCATATGCCAGCGCAGCACGAAAGAAACCTTCGAGTGTCCCAGGGGACATGGCTGGCTAGCGATCACTTCTCTTTCATTTGACATTCACAGAAGTGTATGTGTACATTACATGTGAGCCCAAGAGACAGTCAGTCAGGTCACATGTGACGACACTACCAAAACGACAGACAGACACCTCACTATTCACCAGAGACAGACCTGATGTGGTTGTCTAACGGTTTTGTTTGCTGGGTACGGGATCAAACGGAGTGTGATACAGTTCCAGTGGCGATCAATGGATGGATGGAAATGGCGCCGCCATGCTCGCTCGCCGCTCGTTCTGTGTTGCGAGCTCCACTGCGACATCCGCCGCAACACAAGCCAGCGAGGGCGGAAGATCGACGATTGTACATCTACCACATGTACACAAAGCTGAGATGTGATGCGAAATTTTGATCAGCATGAACAAGAACATGAGCGAAAGGAGCGGTATTTGAGCAGCAAGCCTTGGACATAGGTGGGTGACTAAGTCGCTCCTTTTCATTCATTCGCCGCTCGTGACAACCAGTCGATCGATCTTGACTCAGGGTCCGCTCGGACAGTGACATCGAACTCACAAGGGCGGAAAGCTCTTGTGGATGGACGCTCGACCGGTCGATTCGCTCGAGGGCAAATGGAGATGAGGACCTCTCGGCGACTTTGATGGATGCCAATATGCGAACGCGAAATTTTCAGTCGTGTCTTTGGGAACGCTCCAAATGATCATTTCGCTGCGCGGAGCCAATCGCTGGAGTCCACGTGGGGGTGAAATGGATGTCTGGCAGAGAAGCGTTCAGCTAAGTCTCCTGAGTTTCCCTCGAAAGCCCACCACCACCAAACCAACAACAGTGCAATGCCAAAGGAGCTGTTTGAGATCGCAGGAGTTGCTCAGTTGGTGTTCAGATCTGTCCGCTTGGAGAGGAGTCACAGTTGTCCGATTGTAGAACCTACACTCTCATTTCGATAGTTTAATCAAGTGTAACTCACTGTGTGGACCACTTCCCCACCTGCCACCCTGCATTCTCATTTTTTCGCGAGCCACCAGCTGGTGTTTGCTGTTTGCTGATGTCGCAAATTAATAACACAGCGCAATTGATGCTGTATTCGGGCAGCCAACATGAGCTTGTGTCTTGTGTCTTGTGTGTGAGCTTTTGCTGCGCCGGATTGTGCCGCAAGCTCCAAGGACTGCTTGCTTGCTCTCAAACAGAAAAACTGTGACGTGTGAGAAACGAGGGCATCTGTGACGTGTGTCTGTGCGTAACCCTGAATAAGTGAGAGGGCATAGGGGTGCACCTAAAAAGGGGTTTTAAGCAGCTTCTGTATTTTCCAGACCAAATCTCTTTTTCTTTGCTCTGGAAATCATTTGCAGCAGTATTGAATGTGTTGGCGGATCTAAATGGATTTGGAATGAAAGCTGTCTGCTCTTTGTGTGTCCGTCCAGTCAGACACATGGAGGTTGGTGGGACACTGGCCAGACATTCACGCTCGTGTTCATTTGAAATGCGCATTTGCAGCAGTTCAAATAGAAAAATAACAACAATAGCTCCGAGTGTGCTGACTGTGAAGTGCTTGTGAAGGCGGTGTTCAGAGCTTTGCCTGGGACTCTTGGAAGGCTTGTTCAACGAATGAATTCTTTTGATTGCAGTCTGTGCTCGGTGAGCGTTTTACAAAGTTGTGATTGGTTAGTTTCGTCCGTTTCGACTCATGTCCGTCCTTGAAGTTGGTGATGAGGGGGCGACGTGACGACCTGAGACTCAACTTCAGGATCTGAGGATTCTCTCCCTCGGGACCTTGGGTGCATTGTTTTTCTTGAGAGCCGCACGCGTAGAGGCGTGTTTGTTTGCATTGGCGCCGGACGCCTGGTGACCGCAAAGGTCGCTTGGAAATGGATCCAACCTCTGAACCGTGGACGCGATACAAATTTATTGCGTGATCCATTTGCCGTCGCTCGTTCTCATCCAAGAGGCTGAGTTGATCGACTCACTTCTTCGGCGTGGTGTCAGTCAAGCTCCACTTCTCTCCTGTGCAAATTCGTCCAAGTTCGTCGTCCATTATTTCGTGTGACGAACTGTTCTGTGCAATATACGGGATATTTCTCTCAGAGCCTTTCCAAAATCAGCTGATGCAAGCTACCTGGTTTTTCGCCATGCGTGCGTGGTGCTGTTAAAGCACGACATGATCCACGACTCGCTCGTTTTGTGATCGACTTGCGGGAATGACGTCGGCGGATCGACCAGGTCGAACTTCAAACAGGGAATGCCTCTCAGTGAGCAACAGCTGACGAAGCCATGAAGAGAATAGAGAGATGCCGGTAGAAAGATACATCGAGAAAAGCTGCGTGGACCATGGACACAAGACTGGTTTTGGTCCAACGTCAGACAATAATCAACAACACGGTTGAGTAGCTATGAAGATCAGACTTGCATTCGTCCGAATCAAAGTTATCTTTTTGTCTTCCATGAAAAAGA
>JALBZB010001015.1:0-14281 GCA_038050625.1 Pythium sp. MPC-2022a
AACGTCAGTCGTTTGCTAGGATAGGCTAGTGAACAACTGTCTGGTGAGCCTGCACTGCGGAGATCTACCAGCTTCGTGCTGTCGATAGAGGCCCAAAAATACAGGCGGCACCAGTAGATGATCTCTAGCTGTGTCGGAGCAAAAAGAGTCGCAGCGTCGCACGAAAAAGCAACAACTGCGGTCGAACGTCTTCAAGGTATAAACAACTCATGGGCAGTATTGACTTTCATTTACCACTGTGAATAGACATGACTAACCTTTTGGAAGACGGACGGTACTCTTACAACACATGCTGAAGATTTGTGCGCGGGAGAAACCGGCAGCGCACCTCGAGCGATTCCAGGCGAGCGCGCGCGCTCTCAAAGTCCGGGTTGAACATCACCAGCTCCTGCATATCCTGTAACGCCATGAAGTAGTCTCGCTGCTGCTCGTACGCATCTGCACGACGAAGACGCGCAAAAACGTTCTTGGGGTTGTGGTACAAGATGTGCGTGCAGTCCATGATGACCGCACCAAACTCGCCACGACACTGGTTCGCTCGTGCACGGTAAAAGAAGCAGTGCAGCGCCACTTCGTCATGGTCCGACTTGGACGCAGCGATCCCCTTGCTGTAGAATTTGATTGCCTCTTCATACGATCGTAACTGGAACGCCTGGTATCCTCGCTCTTTGAACCAGCTGGGAAGATCGAGACCAGCTCGCTTCGCTTCTTCTTCTTCGAGCTGCTGGATAAACCGTCTGATTCCGGCATGTCGGGAATCGATCTCTTGGCCACGATACAGCGTTCTCAGCGCTTGATCGTATTGGCCAACACTGTTTAGCGCCAGTGCAAGACGATAGTAGCCCTCGATATGACGATAGTTGATCTGGATACACTTGGATGCGTCTTCAATCGCTTTGTCAAACATGCCGCAACCTCCGTGGGCAATGCTAATACGAAAACAAATACAATTAAAGTCAGTAAGTCACCGTCAATGAGATGCAACATGAAATGCAATCAACAGTTCTGAACCCACCTTCTGTGAAGATAAATCAAGTCGTTCCTCTTGTCGATAGCAAGTGCTTCGTTGTAGCACAGGATCGCGATATCGTACTGTTTCTTTCGCAACGCGTCGTCACCGTCTTTCTTCTTTGCTTTCACGATTTCTTCAGACGGCACAGACACTTCTTCAGATGCTACCCTCTCTCGTCCCCCTCCTCGGCGCAGATCCTCGATCTGCCATTGCAAGAGAAACATTGGTAAGCTGTCCTCTATGCAATACGGATTCGATTTAAAAAAGCAGTTCAGCAAGGTGTTACCTCTGAAATGACGTCTCGGATCTTCGTGTACTTTGGATCCACCTGGCGGCCCTTTCGAAGACTCACGATTGCTTCATTGTATCTTCCGAGTGCTTTCATCGCGACGCCATGTCGCAAGTATCCTAAAGCAAATGTTTGGTTCGGTGAGGGTTATGCAAGAACGTATTTGGCAAATGATCAGAGCGCCACTTACCAATCACGTCGTATGGGTTGTATCGCATGCATCGAGCAGCGTCGTCTGCGGCTTTCTTGAACAGGGATGCTTCATAGTACGCAAGACTGAACAGAGAGAAAGGAGGATATTGGCATAGATATTCACGCAGAGCAAAGTATTGAGTGATGTGAGAATTAGCCATACCTTCTGTCGCAGTAATATGTTGCTCGCTTCCTGTCGAGCGCGATCGCTTCTGTGAACCGCTCAATTGCGAGATCGTACTCGCCGTGATTCATGTGTTTGTATCCCTCGCTGTGTTTTCAACAAAAACAGACAGGATGTCAGTATACAAGAAACCCATCCTTGGGATGGAAAGAACAGAACACCTTACCTGGACTTGAATTTCGCCATGATCGACTTCACTTCTTGAACTAGGCGTCGATCGATATCGGTATTTGCTTCCACAGTCTTGATTCCATCGCATTGCCACAGCTGGTTCTTCGCATTATCGCTGATCGCAAGTATCTCGAGAAGAAAAGAGGCGACGAGATCAAGCTCATCCGAGGCGCCACGTTGTTTGATGAATGAGAGCAAGATAGCCACGGCGTCGCTGTCAACCATCGCTTCAACGTCACTCGGGTTCTGCACCGCGATCTCAACAAGGATATCGAGCGCGAGGCATGTGCATTGCTCGGATATGCTTTTCGAAATGACCTGGAGAAGTGCTGGGATGCCACCTCGCTCGGTCCAGTCCACCTCTCGCTTGTCTCTTCGGAGTCCGTTTCGGAGCATTTGCAAAGCTTGTAGGACTGCTTCTGGCTGACCTTCACCTTTGATTGCTTCGATCAAGTCGACGTACCTTGGCGTAGAGAGAGGTGGAGCTGGCTCGCTAGTTTCTCTAGCAGTCATGTACTCATCGGTGAGCAGAGTGGTCGCGCGAAGAAGGTTGTCCAAAAAGGAGCTGCGATTTCCACCGCGACCGTTCGACTTGATTCGATTCCGGATCTCGCTGGTGCGTGAAAGTGGGGCTTCGTCATTTTGTTCCGGCTGGTTTTCATGGCAATCCATACTGGAGATTGACTTGCGTGCATCGAAGAACGGTCCATCATTACTCTCGATTTCGTGCTCTGGCTCAATGGTTGATGCAGTACTGGATGAACCTTCCTTGGGAGCGTCTGCAGCCTGCTGAACGCGAAAAATCTCCACACCAACTGCTGGTTCGTTTGGTGACGGCGTTGAGACATCGTCAGCTTCATCATCCTTGCTTTCTGCCGATGCTCGGGCGTCATGATATTCGGAAACAACCTTCACAACATCTAGATCCAGATGCAGGCTGATGTGCTCCACCACAGTCTCACTCTTTTTACCCCAAATATTTGCTGACTCTGCTGCATCATTTTCTGCGGGGGCTGCTGAATGGCGCTCTTCCTTGTAGTCCTCATCTGTATTTTCTTCTTGTCGAACGGGAACGCCGGCGCTTGCTTGCTGGATATCCGACTTCGGCTGGGAAGGAACCTTTTCCTTGTCGGAAAGCGCTGCAACGCTTTCTTGTGGTTCATTGTGATCTTCAACAGCAACAGCAGACAGCTCCTGGTTTTCGGAGCTATTTTCTGCAAGAGCGCGGTTTTTCTCCCCCTCAGACACCTCGCCTGCAAGGTTCTCAATGGATGAGGTTTGGATACTGGGTATACCCAGTGACTCTGCAGCAGCTTGAGAATCATTGGGTTCGTCCAGGTTGGCTTTAATAGTTTCCTCGAGTTCAACCACATTTACGCTGTCGGATGATTGTTTTGGTACAACTTCATCGGCTCCCTCTTCCTCGTCTGCGTTTGGGATCGGCTCTGCGATTTGTAGCTCTTCAACAAAAGCTGGATGCTCCACCAACTGACCAGCGACAACTGGCAATTCTTCTGGAACGATCAGATCTGGATTTTTAATCGCGTGGTCCATCTCGAGGAAGTCGACATCTTGATGTCCTTGCCCTGTCAGGTACACCAACTCCACTGCGCTGTTGCTCGGTTTATCGCTGATGTCACCAACTGATCCGAGGATCCCGCTCTCCGAGTCATCTTCCACAGACAGCAACGATGCTGTGTCGCCATCAATTGTGCTTTGATTTGGCGACTCGGCGTGCGCATAACCAAAGTAGCCCAGATCTTTAATTTCCAGCAGCACTTCGCGCAGTGAAATGCGTTGCTTCGGATCTGCAACGCACATTTTCTGCACCAAGTTCCACACGTTCGTGTGCATGCGCTTCGGTCGAGGCGGAAGCACACCCAGATTCTGCTTCAGTGACCGCACTTCAGAAATGTCGAGACCGCTCCAGGGAACAGCACCGGTCACTGCCTCCAAGATGCACATTCCAAATGCGTACACATCCGATGCAAACGAAAACGTTGTCGTGCAGCTAGGCGGGATACTAGACACATCTGAGGTGTACGCGGGCGACTTGAATCGCCCATGCTCATCGACCAAGCACTCGGGCGCGAGCCATCGGATGAGTTCGGTGTCGTCAATCTTGAGCGTGTTAATCTTGAGGTTGTGTCTACCAACTTCACACTCCAACGCGCGCATGCCGTAGTCTGCGATCACCGGCTGTCCGTACTTGTTCACCAAGATGTTGTTGCAGCGAAGTCCACCATGGACGATCTTCATCTGCTCGTGGAGATAGAGCAGCCCTTTCGCGGCGCCATAGAGAAGCTCCCATGTGAGCGTTTCTAGCTTGATAGACTTAGCCGCCTTTGGGGTTTTGGAGTGCGCTTGGACTGCAGTGATGTACGACGGAAGGTTCCCGTACGCCGTGAAATCTCGCACAAAGTACGGCGGACATGAGATGTGGCACGCGCCTCGCACTTGCGCCACGTTCGGGTGATTGATGTGCCACCATTCCTGTAGCGTCTGAAGGAACAAGTGCTCGACCTGTGTGTAGTACACGTCCTTGAGCGGCCACAAGTACTTGATTGCGATCGGATGACCGCCCGTGTTGCCCACGTCGATGCCAAAATAGTCCCCACGGAAGAGCGTCGAGCCGAACGAGCCTTGACCAATCATGCCGTACCGTTCCGAACACACCACCTCACAGCGCGGGAGAAACCAGCGCGGCACGCGGCGAATGTGCACGCCCGAGAAGTTGGAGATGCGCTTGTGGGTCATCTTGAGCGTCTCGAGAAGCTGCGGCGAGTGGGTTTCCGAACGCCCGCGCTCCGGCGCAAATTCACAGACGAGCTCCATGAGGATGTGCAGCTGGCGGCGCTCACTGCCGTACTCCTTCGTGACAAACGTAGTCGCGAGCAGCGACTGCAGCGTCACGTGCAGCGTCTTCTCGTCCAAGTGCACGTTGATCGCGAGCTGCTGCTTCCAGTTCATCGTCGCGCTGCTGGCGCTCGCGAGCTGCCACTTTGATATCAGCGTGCTGAGCTCATTGTGCACCTTTTTGAGACTCGCGAGGAACCGGCGACTCGCAAGCAAGCGCAGCACGACATTCCGCAGACGCAGGTGCTGCTCAAGCATTTGGCGAAAGTGGTTGAGTACACTCGTGTAGTTCGATACCTGGAAGTTCTTGCTCAGCGTGCCATGCTTGGCGCAGTTGATGATGCGCAGGAACACTTGATGCATGCGTGCATGGAGCTGTAGACTCGCATTCTGGCGATCTTTAACTGAGATGCAGAGCTGATGCACGTTGCTGAGCGCCGAGAGCAGCTGGCCCTGCGTCGGGAACAGCGTATGGTGATGAGGCGACACCGGCGTATCCACTGCTTCTGTCGCGATCTGCGCGGCCGTCTCTGTCTGCGCGGGCATGTCGATACAGTGCCAGCAATGCGACTTGTTCGTTTACTTGCTTCTTCTTTCTTTTTGCGATATGCTGTCTTTCGCACTCGCAGCACGCGTCTTTCCGACTGAACAGCCGAAGAAGGAAAAGATTCCACGGGACGTAGGGAATGGCGTGACGGCGCTTGAACAGACGCAGATTCTCTCTCTTGAGGGCCGTTGGCTTGAAGTCGCTCACAAACACACACAGGGGACACCGGTGCGCGTCAGTCAGTCAGTCACGCGTGCTGCTGTTCTTCTTCTTCTTGCGCGCGGCGTTGCTTCTTGTTCTTTGAGGCGCGTGACCAGCTGGGGCGACGCGGGTTGTGTAATGGCTGGCAGGTTTCCCAGCAATACCCCTCACCTCATGCCTGCCAGCTGGCATAGAGCGCACGCGCAGCATGGGCGAATCGCCAAGAGAACAACCACGGGAGAAGAGAACGCAGGAGACATCTCGTTGAGTTTGAGCTTCTCTCCCGCGCATTTGGTTGCCTTTGCATCTGCGTGAACGAAAATGGCATTTTGGGCTCAAGTTATTTCTGAGCTAAATTTTATTTGTTTAAACTAATTTTTAGCAAAGATGCTAAAAAATCAGCAAATCAATATCATTTCTGGTGAACCGGGTTACACAGTGTTTGGCACAAAAAAATGACATGTGAAAATGATTTTTTCCAAACTGGAAATAATCCGGTAACTGTGTAAGTCGGTGAACGGAGACATGGAAATTATTGCTCACTTTTTTGAAGAAATGGCTCAGTAAATTTGCTGATTGAACCCAATTGTGACTTTTAACTCGGTGTGAATACAGTCGCTCTATCACCTTAGCGATTCAAAATGCGAGTTGCTTCCTGTCTGTACATCACATCACATCGCACGCCACAGGATGCAGCAGCGCACCATCCTATCACGTGCAGCAATCCTCGTGCACACAATGCACATCGAGGTGTGTGAGCACTCTGTAGACGCCTTGTTTTGCTTCTTACTTCTTGCGATGGATGTGCGCTGCACTGACATGTACAAGTAGTCGTTCTTGAACATTTGCTCTGGAGTTGCTTTCGAGTGTGTCTGAGCAAGTTGCACAAGGTGCGTTCGCTGCTCATTGTGGTTTGATAATGGCACTTTATATCAATCATTCTGTCTACAGAACGCTGATTGGGGGCGTGTGTGTGTGCATGTGTGTGGATGGTAGTTTTAACCAGGCGTCAGTAGATCACGAAGGGGCGTCATCATTGGCGTTACAAGCCGCCTCTGTCTGCCGTTGGTGCGATCACGCAAAAGCCCTTGACGCCTCTTCCTCATTGCACTCAATAGCCCCACGAGCATTCGCTGCAGCGACAGAAAACACCCTCACAGCAGCACCACACCCCCTCTTTGTGAGAGCGGCAAGCCACGTAGTCGGCGATGAGCGAGCGCAGGAAATGGGACAAGCAGAGCGAATTCCATCCGTCGGCAGTACAAAGTGGTGGCGGCGTAGACCCGTATGCATCCGCAAGCAGCGATAGTACTGCTGCTGCGAACGACCCCGTACTGGAGAAACAGCGCCAGTACATCAAGATGCTGGAAGAGCGCAATCGCCTGAAGAAGAAGCTCGCGCGCGCGTCCAAGTCCCAGAAGGAGAAGAACCATCTGCAGGAACGCGAAGAAGCGTTCGTGACGACATTCAACGTTCCGAAAGCAGTCGTTAGTAGTGTGGGACACCATATCCACGGTAGCAGTAGCGGCAGCTCTTCTAGCTCGACCGTGCGGAAGAACAAGTCGGCGGTGTCGCTCCTACCCACACGAATGGCACCGCCAGGGTGTACTTCATCGAGCTCAGCGACGTCACTGGGCGTAAGAAATTTTGACAGCGGCCGACAAAGTGAATGCAAATCGGCGCCGTTGATGACGCTGAACTTCCAGCGAACTAGTGATTTATCAGTGAGAGGCAGTGGTGATGGTAAGCAGCAGAGAGGGACGGCGGCTCGAGCAAAGTGGAGCAAGCCGCAGGGTCCGATGAACATTGCGGTGGAGAATCACGATGGAAGAGCACATTTCTGCCTTACGGACCAAATTCAAATAGCTGGCACAGCAGGAGAAGAAGATAGCGATGCGAAAGACGTGGTGGTTGATGCTGGAGATAGGTACCCGCGGTTGGATGAAAAGAAGAACAACAGTGATGATGGCGAAGGTGACGATCAAAGTGAGCATGACAGCGTTGAACAGAGCTACTTGGAAGAATCGTTTGAAGAATTTGAAGAAGAGGATGAAGATAAAGGAGACCAGAGTGAGTGCGATGAAGAAATCGTGGCTGAGGCAAAGGAACCAGAGATGATGAAGTCGATTCTACATGGTGAAAAGGAAGCCAAATACCGCGAGAAACGTGGACACGAAAATGGAAAGCCTTCAGCCATACCCAACGAGACTTCAGACGCGCCAATTCCAATACTCTCACGAACGATGACGGAACTCTTCGACATCATTCAGCACCTGTCACGGTCCAAGCAGAAAGCACTGACGAATGTGCTCCAGCGATTCCAGACAAGCGAACAACTTGAGAGCGATGTCAAAGAGCTGCAGAGTTCGATTGGAGATCCAGAGATTTGGAAGCAGTTGACGGCGACACTCTTCGACAGTTCGACCAAGATATTGACAGCAGACAAAGCAGAATCAGCAACAGATCCGCGAGCTAGGCAGCCTTCAGAAATCGACGTTGCAACGAACAAACCTGTTGATTGTGGACAAGCTTCGACATTGCTGGCGCAGGTTCTAGAAGAACAAAAGAGGTGGGAAGAAGAATATGCAAAGCAAATGAAAGAGAGGTTGGCAAGAGAGCACGAGGGGAAAGAAAAAGCGATGCGAGAGGCCGAAGATCGACGGATGGCAATGATGAAGCAGCTAGAAGAAGAGGAAAAGGAACTCGAGCGACTCATGGAGCAGAAACGACATGAGCGACTTGCGAAGCTGAGGGCGTTGGAGCAAGAGATCGAGAGTGTTCCGGAGCCGCTGCTGGCTGCTTCAGCGAGTGTGGCAAAGAAGAAGTTGAATCAGAAGGAACCTGTAGAGTACAAAGCACTAAAGACTGAGAGCAACGAAAGTGACGAAGTTGGTCAGGAGTCTCCAAAAGACAGAATCAAGCAGAGAGCGAGTGCTTCTTCTAAAAGGAACAGTAGCCCAAGAAAAGTGAAGAAACGAGGGAACAACGCGTCACCGACAAAGCGATCGCCAAAGAAGAAAATCAACAACGAGCGGCAATCCAGTTGCAATCTTGAAGATGATTTACTGGCAGCGCTAATCCCTGACGCAAAACCAACAGCAATCGAAGACGACGAGGTTGCATCATCAAGGAATACGAAGCCAGCCTGGATTGTCCCGCCTTTGAAACTCGGCTCCGTGTCTCCTTCGCTACCACAATCACTGCCGACTTCTTCAGTGGAGCTCCGAATAAAATTGCTGTCGACCTGGAGGAAAACGCGTGCAGTTGGATTGACTCAAATATCGGTCTACGACAAAAACGGCGTAGAGCTAGCAGTCGATATGGCATCACTGAAGCTTTTCGACCAATCTGAAAGCCAGCCGTTGCCCAAGATGCACGACATGGTGCGCAGTCTCAGTCGCCTGTTCAATGGCATTGCTTATACCAACAACGAGCAAGACATGTGGCTTGGTCGGCTCTCAGACACGGGTAAGAAAGTGACGATGATGGGAGCCTGCCCTTTTGCTGATATTGTGTAAGGACTAACTTTTGACATGAAAAAACAAAAATGTAGGCGCACTGCAAATAAGCTTTGAAGTACCGTCTGCACCGAGCAAGCTCTGCGTTTGGAACTACAACAGTGTAGGTGCTGCATTATTTACCATCTTAACATGCGTATGTTGTTTTAATAATTCTCGCTATGTCTTGGACTTTTTTATTAAACAGCTGTCGAAAGCGTGTGCTCGTGATATTGAAGTTCTTGTGAGCGGCAAGTGCGTGTGGACCGGATCGCTCCCTGAAACCTTTGGAGATGAAGACGACAATCTCTGTACTTGGATCAACGTGATGCCTCTTGCGAAGAAAACAACTCGCACTGCTCGACAGGACGATCGCGCTTCAACATCAAGGTCTTCTTCTTCCGCGGTCACAGAATTCAAAGATCTCACGGCAGAGAGTCAGTCGGCTCGGATTGACAAGTCGAGTTCAGGGACTCCGCTTTGGCTTTCAGACTCGACTTTTTCTGGTGGTACTCCACTGGCAAGTCGAGACGGCTCCAGTAATTCTAGCGAAGTAAAACAGCTGGACTTATTTGCTGCAGATGATAAATCATCGAATGGGAGTCTTACAGCTCGGCGTCGGCATCAGAATGTGAACGAATTTGACGAGTGGAGATGTGCTAATGGAGATGACTCAAAAGAATGTGCTTGGCAGCAGCGCTCACAGTATCCAGACGACACAAGGGAAAGAGCTGCGCGAGAGAACCCCGTGGAGGCGAAGCATTCAAACAGCGTTGGGAGTGACCCACGACAGAATCAGGCGGTGAATAGGCTACCTTCCCAAATACGATCAAGTTCTACGTCGTCGTCGATGTGGGATTCTCTCGAGCATTTCAGCAAAACGAACCGAAGCCGACTGCCGCTAACCTCTGGTGACGATGACACGTCCTCCGAGCCATTATCATCGAACAGAGAAGCAATGAAGGTAGATGGGAAAGATGTCCCTGAGCTGCGAAGACTGGTGAGTTCCAAGACTTCATCAGCTCTTTTGTCCGAACTGAAGTCCATGTCCTCAACGCCATATGGGCCAAGCGCGGTAAAGAGCAGCTCACAGTCAGCATCATCATCCACTTTTGTCCTTCCACAAGCAGCTCTAGATGAACTGCTCACTGCACCAGCCATTCCTGTTCTTCCCTCTGGGACTCGTCTGAAACTGGAAATTTTGAGTACTTGGGGCGACCCGTACTATGTCGGTCTGAACGGCATTGAGCTTTTCGACCAGCACGGCAGATTGATCAGTTTTCAGAACCCCGAAAGTCAAGTTCGAGCGTGTCCCGCGAGTATCAATGAGCTCGATGAATACACTGACGACCCTCGAGTCGCCAAGAATTTGGTCGACGGTGTTGATTTCACGTGCGACGATTTTCACATGTGGTTGGCACCGTTCACGGTTGGCGGGGAGCACTTCGTTGAGCTGGAGATGGACGCCAAGATCTCGATTTCGATGATCCGAGTCTGGAACTACAACAAGTCTCGCGCTCACAGTTTTCGAGGAGTGCGTCACGCTCGATTAATACTCTACGACTCCAAAGAATCACGCGCGACTACTTCGTCGCGACCAAGCAGTTCTGGAGCTGTGATATTTGAAGGCGAGATCTCGAAAGCTCTGGGAATTGTGAGCGCAGACACTATCGATCAGTCCTGCGAAGTGATCCTCTTCACCCGCGACGAAGCGATCCTCAGCGCAATCGAGTCGAATGACGACACGCTCATTAAATACACACATAGCAATGAAGAAGAAGAAGAGGAGACGTCCTCGATCGTAGCAAACGTGCGCAGTTCAATGGAGACACAACGGCCTCGAACCTCAGACAAGGGGACAGTACCTAAGAACGAAGCGAAGCAGCAAGAGTCGTACCTCGACTACATCAGTGAGGGAAACAATCGCGAGCCGCCACGAGTAACAGGGAAGGATGGACGTCCCATGACGGCGACGATCCGGGCTCATGGTGTTCGGAAGTTTGTCGATTCGTGGACTTCGCTCGACTCAGAACCGCAGGAGAAATCCCCAGTGCTGGAGAAAGTGACCGAGAAATACAGAGATGAAGACGACGAAGGTCAAAACGGAGATGGTGATGATAGCCTGGTGCGAGGGAGAAGACTCACGATCAAGCTGCTGTCCACATGGGGGGATACAAATTACATTGGTCTGACGCAATTGGATATACTCGTTGGCAAGAATGGCGTTCCGTTCCCCCTGGACCGATCGCAAATCGACGCAACTCCACGTGATTTAGAATCGGTAGGCGATATTGACAGACTATGCTCGGCTGTAGTGAATGTGGATGCTCACTCGTTCTTGCTGACTCTCCTCTTGTTGTTTGCACAGCTAAGGTACCATGGGGATCCTCGAACATTGGACAAGGTTTGATTCCTATTTCGGCTCTATTCATTATGACCCATACTCTTCTGCTAACATGTTTCCATGTAAATCAAACAGCTGATTGACGGTGTTGGAACGACCTGTGACGACACGCACATGTGGTTAATCCCGCTGTCAACTTCGCAGGAAATCCGCATCGACCTGAAGAAAGACCAGCTGATCTACGGTCTTCGGATCTGGAACTACAACAAGAGCTCCGAAGACACATTCCGCGGCGTGAAGCAACTCCACGTCTCGGTCGATGGGCTGCTCGTGTCACCGAAAGAGTCGGGATTTGTGATCCGAAAAGCACCGGGTATCGCGCTCTTTGATTTTGATCAACTGATCAAATTAGAAGGTAGCTGCAGCACCGTAGGAAACAAAAATTCACAAGCGCCGTCATACATAGAGAGGATCCATTACCCGTTCCAGATCCGCACATACAAGACACCGATCATCAGACAGGACTACGAGCCAAGCTTGTTTCCGCAAGGCTTCTTGCTCAAGTTCGTCTTCTGGACGACATGGGGGGACCCTTACTACCTTGGTCTCAATGGGATGGAGATCTACGACTTCCATGGCAAGAAACTTCAGTTTGCGCCGCAAGTGATCACTGCAAAGCCCTACAGTATATCTGAGATCAGCAAATCAAGTGGCGTGGAAGAGGATGTCCGCATCCCGCAGAACCTGCTCAATGGAAAGAACAAAAACACGTGGGATGCGAGCGATGCGTGGCTCGCACCGCTTGCTAGTTCCTTGGGCAACTACGAAGGCAACATCGTGTACGTGGTGTTTGACGCCCCAGTCGTGATCTCAATGATCAAGTTTTGGAACTACAGCAAGACCCCGGAGCGCGGCGTGAAGGAGGTGGACATTTACTTGGACGATCTGCATCTGTACTCGGGCACGCTGCGAAAGGCACCTCCTGGCGGCGATGGTCACAATGTCGGACGACTCGGCACGAAAGTGCACGTGACGGAGGAGTTCAACCAACCGATCCTGTTTTCCACAAACCAGGCGCAGGTGGACATGGAAAAGCGCAAGGTGTTATACTGCGGCACTGAAGAGCAGGACGTGCTCTGCATCAACGAAGGCCAGGTCATGCAGGAGTCGAAAGCCATGTACAGGAAGCCGGACCCTGGCGCGGAAGGTGTTGTCGTAGATCTCGCCCAGCGTCCAATGACAGCGCTCTGTCGGCATTGAATGTGATTTGTGGAGGACGTGTACTCACGCTTGATCCTCCGTTTCATATCAGAAACAGCTATCAAGTCGAAACAAAATATCTTCCCACATTGAATTTTGATGAGCGTACATGGCTGAATGAGCGCGCGGATCTGGGGAAACCGTTTCCTGAGCAAGCTTTAAGCGAAGATCCAGCGATCTGGCGTCACTGCTGTGGCAGATCAGGTGTATACGATGAGTTGTACGCCAAGTGGAAAGATGGCACGCCACTCTCTCTCACCAGATCGACTCTAGACGACACCAAATAGACGACAGCTGAAAATTTTTGCTGTGTATGTGAAGGACAAATGGATACGTTCTGTTGTCGTTGTTTGGAGAGCAGTCCGTGGATCCAAGTGGTTCTAGATTTTTTCACGGATGACTGACTGGCTGAAGTACAAGAGGTGTGCGTGCTCGCTCATGCGATCGACTGGTTGACTGAAATCGGCGGTTACAAAATTTAGCCCCACGATTGTCGATCATACAAACATGGATGGTTTTGAAGCAACGGTATCCCGCCAATACCAGCTCAGTAAAGCTGGTGCTGTGAAGTAACAAAGCGGAATGCTGTCGCCACCAGCAGCAGCGGTATTACAACTGCAAACGCCTAGCCAAACTACACGCCAGGGAAGAAAAGCTGTGAGTGCTTCCCATTCACGTTGTCTGCTGATGTAGTCGCTGCAGGAGACCCGCACCTGCCTGAAACGGGATTTTCTTCAACTTCAATGAGCAAAATCCGTCAACCACATACGGACAAGAAATGCTCGTACAAGGTTTGCCAGTGCGTTCTCCTTCATCCAAAAGTATCCAGCGAGGCTGTCGACGCCAAGGCCCATCGATCCTCGCTCCTTACCCCGGGGTCTCAGTTCTTCTGAGGGCACCTGCGCGAGGTGCTGCTGAACGAAGCTCATTTCCCAACTTCCTCCGACGAAGACAAGCGACCTCCTCCACACCAAATTACCACCAGCACCAACCGAGAAGAAGCCACTTTCCAGATCGCTTCGCCACCAACACCACGATGAAGGTCCAGTCAAGTCTCGTCCTCCTGCTGGGAGTCCTCGTCATCTCCGCCCAGTTCACTCATGCCTCCGGTTTGAAGAGCTCCCAGCGTCAACACCATCTGCGCGCACTCGGTGACAAGGCCGATGACGATAGCAAGGACCACGACCACAAGGTCTGCACGATCACGAATGAGTCCCAGTGCGACGGCCAGAACTGGACCTTCAGCACGTGCTGCGCCGACGACAAGTACGAGTGCCGCTGGGATGACAAGGGCCAGAACGTCAAGCGGTGCCAGTTGAAGAAGAAGAATGACGACGACGACTGCAGCGACGATAAGGATAAGGATCATCATCCTGGCAAGGGAGACCACCACCAGCAGAATGACGATGACCACAAAGGACACGACGACGACTGCAGCGACGATAAGGATAAGGATCATCATCCTGGCAAGGGAGACCACCACCAGCAGAATGACGATGACCACAAAGGACACGACGACGACTGCAGCGACGACAAGCCTGACCACGGCGATAGCGGCAAGGACAGCAACGATGGGAAGTCTGATCATGGTCAGTACCACGGTGGTGGTAAGGGCGACAAAGACAGCGACGATAGCAAACCGGACCACGGACACGGTGGTAAGGATGACGACAAGCACGATCACTGTGGTCACGATGGCAAGGGAGATGACGGTAAGTCTGGACGCGA
>JALBZB010001016.1:0-14251 GCA_038050625.1 Pythium sp. MPC-2022a
CCCGTCACGAGTCCTTGTGGAAGGTGTTCAACACACGCTTCCTCACTCTGTGCACTGTGTTGCGTAACTCGGGAACGCCTGGTTACAATTGATGTGCGTATCTCTCTTTCTCTCGGCACTGGTGGAGCGTGTTGTGCTGCTCTTCAACTGGTGGCGACTTGCATCAGTCAGGGCGAGTACAGTTCCAGCTTTTGAAGAAGATCCTTCTGAAGAAAGTATAGAGCTGAGCGCCAGCAGCAGCAGCAGAAAACCAAGTTGTCGATGAGCAGTCGCTCCAGGACGAGATCACGAATATGTAAAAGCGGCTCGCGCCGTCCAAGTCTGAGGCGTGGCGATACAAGCGTCAACTGCTCAAACAATTCCTTGCACAATGAGTTCATGGTACTCGCGCTGTGCACTGAGGAAGAGCGTGGAGAAAGTTAGGATTTGTAGCATCAATAGCAAGGAGTTCCGAAACCAGACTCTTGTGCACCCAAAGAAAATTTATAAAACAAAACGAGGCAACTCAAATTTCATCTTGTGTGTTCGCGAGAGCAATCATCGATGCCGACATGGGCGCTCTCGTACCTGGTGTCTGCGCGCACGTTCGTTTGTTGTGCCCAATCTGCTCGCGTTGACTACACTTTCGCTTTCCAGCGGTTCGGCGTGCTCGAACGCGCTCATTTCCCTGCGCGATCTTGTATCGCGAGACAGTCACCCACGGGGTGAGTGGTGTCGGGATCACGAATAGTTGGAGGAGGGCGATCACGTAGCTCAATTACCCACTTCTTTAGTGTTTGCTGATTCGGAGGGTTCAGTGAGCCATGGAACTCCTCCAGTGCGATCAGAATCGACTTGAAGCCACTGTGTCCGCCCGCCATGACTCCCTGCGGTGTGAGGTATGGTTTCTTGAGCCATCATTGCATGTTCAGCTCGGTTTGGTTGATCACTCCCTCTTCCTTGGCCGAGGTAGCTGTGCGGTGCATACATGGAAGCTCCATCGTGGACGAAAAGACACCTGTGCAGCTTGGAACCGGCGTCGCATGATCTATCACGAAAGGCTTTATGAGCTCGAGTTGCGACAAAATCAACTTCAAAGCGTGGTGGGAGATTTTCCCAGTTAGGCGCGACCGCATGGTGCTTCGGCATCTCAGGACCGCGCTCGCTCGGTTATAAGCTGCTCTAGCCGCAATCTCTCTGGATTGGTTCTCCAGCGCTAGATGGGTCCGATCCACAATGCCGTTGAGATCGCCAGTAGACGTGCTCACCCATTTCTTTATGAATGCGTGGCACCCTTCAACACGAGATGTGGCTGTGCGCTCAAAGTGAGCCACATATTGGGTCCAAGCTTCAACAAACTTCTCTTTGTAAGGAAGCCACGTCGACGTCAAGTAGCCCACAACCGGCACGCAAAACCCATCTGCACGCTGCTCCATGACGTTTCTGTAATGGGGCGCTGTGCAACGACAGTCCCCAAAATACGGCACACACGCTTGTGCGGAACGAGGAAGCTTACTCTCGACTTGGAGGGAGGAGGAACGAGACTTGTGTAGAACGCGGTAAAATTGCAACTGAATTAAAATGCTTGTGGTTCCTAAACGACTACTGCTTCTTGACCTCAAGGGGTCCTATGGAGTTTTAAGTGTAAAACCTACACATGCAGAATAAAACCTATGCTTACTGATACATAAAACCTTGATTACATATCTGGGTTGAGGTTAAACCAGGTGGTCTCTTTAAGGGCACTTGGATAAGGCAAACTTCCCCAAATGGAGCCCTGTGATTGGCTGGAACCACACACATGAGTTCATGTTGACACGTCGACTTCGTCACCAGGATGTTTCCCAAATAGGAACCATCATTCTGTACTTGATTAGTACAGAGAACTTCATGACGTCATAAGATGACGTTACTCATGCATGTGGGGATCTTTTAGCATAATCAATGTATCATCTCCGCACCCACAATGCACAGCGAAGGTGGTGTGTGACACGCAGAATCAGTCATCTGATTCACCTTCATGTAATGGCAGCTCATTAGCCCATTACAGTTTCAAAGTCAGCGATTCTCTTGGGCGATGTCAAATCTCGCCAACAGCTCATGAAGCGCTCAAACTCACTGCCGCGCGAGAAGTGTTGTGTCACGTTCGAACGCACATTTTTCTGGATATGCTATACGCAGGGGATCGTCGCCGCGCTTGGAAATGTCGACTTCAGAGCTGACATGAGTGTGAGCTCACGATCAGTGATTAGCACTTTTGGGTGTTGAGCTTGATCAAAGCACCACTTCGCGCTCCGCTTGTATGAAGTAAAACCCGATCGAGAAGCTCATATTCGTTGCCATCATGCTAACAAGGTAGAGCAAGGGCGTCTTAAACCTGTTGGTTTTGTACGTCGAATCGAGCAACACGACTTGGTAGTTCTCTTGTTCCAACTGGACACTCGCAGAAAATGCGAAGAACAGATGGGTCACTCGCCCTCGTTCGTCCACTGCAACGTCGTGCATCATGTTCTTGGGCTGGAGGTCACTCAACAGAGGTATCAAAGGCTCGCGGCCGTTGAGCGCTTCGTCTCGCGCGCGCGTGCGCTCATTGGATGCATCGCGATTCAACAGCAAACTGTCGTTGTTTTGGTGATGAACAGCAGACAAAATGACTGTGGGAGTCGCGCCAGCTCGAGCCATTTCGCGGGTTGTAGCAACAACTTGACCGGACCTCTTGCGTGCCGACGGAACCTGCTGGCTCTGGTCCATCCGAGTGATAGTGACACGCCATGGGCAATCGAAACATCATGTGCTTGTCAGTCTTCGCTGCGTGCTTGCAGCGCTGTTTTGGTCACGGCTTGCATACCGACGGCCATGGCAGTAGCACAGCCAAACTTTGCGAATTTCCCCTAGCTTCGATTTCTTGGAGTGAAAACAGCTGACCGCACACCCTTCTTCGTGCGCGGCCGTGCTGACGACAGATTCTGCATCTTTGAGGGTGCCATACAGTGTCCTTCTGGAATAAGGAGCACCATTTCCCCTCTTTTGATGCTTGCCTGCGTCGCGCCCTCTCTCTCTCTTCGTGCTTCGCTTGACACTGATACATTTCGCTTTTGCGTCATCATAGGGGCTACTATTTGAGGGGGTATCGGAATAGTAAAAAGGGGGTGTCGTTCTATCAATTCCCTAAATTAATCACACACAAAACTCGCGTTATTGAAGGACAAGCAAATGCAAATGCAGCCAGCAGCAGTGCCAGCAAGACGTCCAGCACCACCGCGACCTGTGCGACCAGCAGCAGAGCAGGGCCCGCTCGACTGGCTCGTGCCGTTCGTCCCGCCCTTCTTGCGCGTGAACCGCGACACGAGGGTGGCATTTGTCACGTCACTGCAGTCGATCTCTCTCTCCGCTTTAGGCGCTCAACTGGCAGATTTTCTCAAGCTGCACAGCAACACGCTCAGCAAGATCACGTTAATTGGTGGCGCGTGGCTCTACGGGCTCGCATGGACGGACCGCAACGCACCCGAGTTCACGGCCACGTACGTGATCCTGATGGGACTGTGCGCGCTCGTGGTGCATCTGTACTCGGGCGACCACAGCGCGGCGAATGGCGACGGCATCAGCGCTTACTCGGTCTTCAACAAGGGCGGCGCGCGCATGCTCGGCTCGCTTTCAGCCGAGCAGTTTGAGGTGCGTCGTGTGGAGCAAATTGGGGTGATGTTATAGGCAGAGTTGAAATTTGTGATGGTTGTCTAATCTAACTTGATGGCTTCATGCGCTGCTTTGTAGAATGAGATCCGTCACCGCCTGCCTGATGGTCATGGTGCTGGAGAGGATTGCAATATGAATGAAGCTTATGATGGGAGTGACGACGAAAAAGGAGAGGAAGAGAACGATCCGTACGTCGTGTCTTGAGCGGGTCTTATAGCCGATGAGAGGACATCCTGACGCTCTGGTGTGTGCTGATTGTAACTGAATTCTATGGTGTCTGTGTACAGTGACTTGCTACTGGCGATGCAGCTTTCACTGCAAGAGAAGAAGCGCGAAGACCGGAGAGCGCGTCGCGCAACCAAGAGACGGTGAAGTGATGTATCAACTCATTGATACATGATGAGAATTTGTATACATCTTTGTATGAACTAGGCTTATAAAAACAACGAAAATGAGCTTCAGCTTGGGCTCCCACAGCTGATGTGTCTACTAACCGTTTAGCCGAAGCCAAATGGGCAACGTGACACGCGCTTCTTCGACGATTCAGTGTCTTCATCCTCTTCGGTCTCGGACTCGCCATCCACTTTCGCTTTCTTGGGCAACGGCATGGACGCCGTAGCTCCGGAGAACGGGCATCGCGCCACCGCCGGAGTTTGATTCGCCCCGACGCTGCGCTTCTTCGGAGACGACCGCAGCATCGAGTTGATCATGCCGAGCGTGATGAGCGCCATGCCGACGCACATGAGCGGCGCAAACATCTGCAGCTCGTCCACCGACGTCACCTGGTCGTTGAACGACACCACCGCAAGCGACACCAGGACCGCGAGCACCATCACCAGCACGCCAAACACGGACAACAGCTGCATGATCACAATATTCGCACAAGCAATGCAGTTAGACCAAGACAAGGCTCCATACGCCATCATAATCGCATGTACACACGTGGCACAAGTTCAATACGCAAGAGCACTTGAAACGTACCAAATAGCCGTCCTGGAGCAGCATGGCCACGACGAGCGACGAGCGCGGGATCTCCATCGGTGGCACTGCTGCCACAGGCTGTTCCAACGCAGCCTTCGCATCAGCAGACGTGTCCACATCCGTCTCTGTAACCTTCTTCAGTTCCGTCTCGCTCTTCTCCCTCTTCTCCTTCTTCTTACTGCTGGCGTTGCTACTTGGTCGGCCGTGGCCGTGCTTGCGGTACGCGGCGGTCACAACGGCCTTGGAGCCGAAGCGGTAGGCGGCGACCGCAACGGCGGCTGTGCCCGCGAGCTTAAGCAGCGGCACGAGAGCTTCACGCGGCGGCATCGTCATGTGGGGAGTGGATCTGTGGGAATGCGGTGGGGCGAGGTGGCGGATTGTAAACTGGAGCTCTTCTTGGGCATGAAGATGATGATGCTGTGAAAGAAAGCACAGTTGCAAAAGAGTTCAGAAAGGTGTATAAATTTTCAGAGGTTAGTAGAAATAGAAATGTAGTTACCCCTTATAAACAGATACGATTGAATTAAATAAAGGTATTTTTTTATAAAGGTTAAATGGAGGCATGTAAAGCGTTGCATCGAGCCAATCAAAATTCTTTTCTGGTACATAGACTCACAGTCTGAGTAACGTTATAGTTTTCTATAAGAGCCATCCTCCTAAAGTCATTGTTAGACTGACTAATCATGAAAAGCTTCAACTTCATCGCGGAGTGGATTGAAAAATCCAGATGAAGCTGGTCGTATGTTGTATTCATCTCTCGCCTCAAAGCTTGAGCTTCTTCATGAGCGCGAGTACAAGCTTCTGCGCGTCCTCGTCGTCCTTAGTCTTCACCGGCGCGTCGCGTGCGACCAGCAGCCACCTCTTCGCGTCGCTCGGTCGCTTCATCTTGTTGTACGTCTGCCAAACGCAAACAATCAACCAACCAACATGTGAAATGTCAGTAAATTTGAAGCCTATGTAGCCAACACCTGCTATGATCGGCAATGAAAAGAGATAGAGACGACCTACCTCTGCGAGCAGGTACGCGTTCTTCTTCCAGCCACCAGGGTTCAAACTTTCTGTGTGAATTTCAAGATAACGAATTGCATATAAGAGGCAAGAGACTCAACCGTCAGTTCACAACATCGCATATAAGAGCATAATGACGAACACGCACATACCTGCGGCGTGCAGGTGCTTGACCACGTCCTCGTACGTAGCGGTGGGTGGTGTGCCGAAGAGCGCAGCGGCGGCGCGCTTCTCGATCCACGTCATGTCAGCGAACGCGAGCGACCAGTTGCCCAGGATGTGGTACGGCGTCGGGTCCGACGGGTTCAGCTCGATCGAGCGCTCCGTGTGGTCCTAATTAGGGCGGATAATACAAACAGGTTAGGACAAGTGACAATCAGTAGTGCGTTCAACTCATATACCGTAAGAAAATACGTACCCGAATGACGTAGGCGCCGGCGATCTTGTCCTTGAGGTCGCGGTAGTTGCCGACAGAGCTGGTGAGGATCGCCATCCAGAGGTTTGAGGCCGCCGAGTCCGCGTTCGAGGCGTACGCCTTCTCTGCGAACGCCAGCCCTTCAAACACGAACGCCTTCTTCTCCTCCAGGTCAACCTTCTCCTCGCTGAGTGAGTACGCAGCACGCGCGAGTCGCCACAACTGAACAGATACATAGAGAGACGTACACAAAGAAATACATTAGTGGTTGGTTGAGTTCAACAACATACGTAGTAAGCCAAGTCCTTTAGTAGCAGCTGTCGGTCTTGCTTACTACTTCGACTTCCTCT
Organism: Pythium sp. MPC-2022a; assembly: GCA_038050625.1. NCBI lineage: Eukaryota > Oomycota > Peronosporomycetes > Pythiales > Pythiaceae > Pythium > Pythium sp. MPC-2022a. The sequence goes on from JALBZB010001016.1 coordinate 6,427, forward strand.
GGGTAGTCTGGGAGCACCGACAGCAAGTACTCGCGCGCCTCCCAGTGCTTGTTTTTCTCAGTGAAGTCGTCCGCGCGCTTCACAATCGCACTTAATTCACTAGACAACTCAGTTTTCGCGGATTGGCTGACAGGCGAAGCCTGAGGTGTTGGTGCGGCTCTATCGGCATTGGACGACGCTGATTTTGATGCTAGACTCGATTGCTCTGCCAAGGATTCATCTGCACCAAGCGCACATCCACAGGTAAGTCAACACCAAAAGACTAATAGACAGCACACTTGATAGATCTGCACACAGTACCATTGTGCTTTTGAATCAGCTCAAAGTCGCACTCGTCATGTGGGAACACGGCTTTCTCTTCGAGCACTGGGATCTCGGGGGTCGTCAGCGCAGACTGGCTCAGCACCTCCACGCTCGCAGCTACAACAACATTCCAATAGCAAATCGACAATGCATATCGCGTTAACACTAAAGAGTCATTCCATTGCACAAAGTACCAAAAGAGAATACAGCAGATCTCACCTGTAAAGATGCCGATCGCGATCCACATGAGCGGTGCAAACATGGGCAGGTCCGCCGGCGACGTCATGTCCTCGCTCGTCCACGTCATGATCAGCGACACCGCGCTGACTAGGATCATCAGCACCACGCCAAACACGGACAGCAGCTACAAACGTATGTGCATATTGCCATTGGAATCAACAACTCTTCAGTATCTCATAACCACACAATATGTGCATATCTTTCGATGTATCATCGTCACTCACCAGATTGCCCTCGCGCGCCACGAGCACCATCTGCTGCTGGCTCTGCTGCGTCTCCTCCACTTCGTCATCTATACTGAACGCGTCGTCATACTCGTTCTCAGAGAGTGATTCGTATGCATCATCATCGTCTACGAACTGCGTGCGCGTGAGCGGCGGCTCTTGTCCTTGTCCGCCAGTGGTTCTGCGGCGGCGCGATCCGCTGGCCGCCGCCTCACTGCCACTGGTGCCAGAGGCGTCATCGTCGTCGTCGCCGCCGCCGCGAGGCCGCGTGCTGCGCGTCACGTAGCGATACGCGAGCGAGGCGGCCGTGGCCGTGCCGGCGATCGCCACGATCGACCAGAGCAGCCCGCGGTAGTTGCTCATTCTTCTTGAGAATATTGGGCTGTGGCTGGATTTGGATGTTCCAGTTGTTGGGAATTCTGACGGGCCAAACAAAAATGAAGTTGGGCAGACAGTACAGTCAAGATCCGGATAATTGCGTGCCCCCTTGATTTTCGGACGTAAACTGTGCACGCACTTTGCCAAAAGATAATCTGCGTACGGTACTTCTATGTACTTGTGCGCAATCGGTTAATATGTCCATACAAACTCTCATACAAAAGCTTGCAACACACATAGCCGAGGCAACCTCTCGTTCACGTCAAAACGTACAGCCCACACTTCAGGGGTGTGATGAAAATGATGGCATTCGATCACAGTAAGATGACGCTCAACGTCTGAATATGCAGTGGTGGTTCATGCGCCAGGCAAATGAGATGGGATTAATTCGATGAGCGTGCTTTCAAGTCGAGGGTCTTCTTCCCTATCATGGCATCATAGTAGCTCAACGGCCGTGGAATGGAGATTATTGTATCGCAGCGCGAGCGAAGGAGGCTCATGAGTGGCAAAGGTTGGTGAGAAGGCATAATCCGCTTCCACAATCCCTCAACGAAAAGCTTGATGGAAAGTGCAGCAAGTATGAATGCCGGTTCGATCACTGCGAGCGTCGTGTTCGCGAATTGCATCTGGCAACTTGGAGGTGGTGGAGTTTTGCAGTTTACGTTCAAGGGTAGAGTCTGTGTGCGCGGCGCCGTAAAGACTTGTGCTCAGAGGGGCACTTGGATGTCCTGAAGTTTTTGTCGAGACGCAAAAGGTCATCTACGCGAGTGAGGCATTCAGGGACGCTGTAGCCAACGGTCATTTGCAGATTATGGAGTTCCTCTTCAGAGAGCTCTACGAAGAGCTTTCGGATGAAGCGACTCGGCAGGCGCTGATCACAGAAGCGGAGAGAGGTCATCAAAGCGCTGTGCAGTTTATCTGTGAAAACTGCAAACCACGGAAGAGTCTATCGCGCATGCTGTTGAGACGACAGAAAGCTGCGGTCATTTCGATATCGCGTGGTTTCTTCGCCGTCACCTGTGCGAGGCAATCGAGATGCACCGATCGGGTAGTGATGTTGATTGATGAACAGGTCGTCTTAAACAGGGATTTTCCCGTATTCCCATGTTTAAGCTTTTTAAGGGAGAAATATGAAATTGGAAACGGGATTGAATGGGACATACAATAATCACGATAAAACGTAATTGATGCACCTGCTTTGCACGGGTCCATTTGTGAACTGCTTGCTCGTACCACATTTCATTAGACTTAGTCACGTTTTGTAATGGTCTTATTACGGGATATTTTTTACTTTGAAAATGAGAAAAATCGGGATTTTGATGATAATTCCCGTTTTTAAGGCAGCCTATTAGTAAGTATTGACATAATATCTACACAGCTTTATTCGTGGTGTTGGAGTAGAAAGCGATAAAACTATTGTGACGACAACTGTACCGTCTGTAAGAATCAGGTTTTAAATAAAACCTTACTTTCCAAATAACCTCAATATTGTAGCAACCCAACTCAAGTAACCCAAAAGAAAAATGGAATGATAACCCAGTAACCCAAAAGAAGTAACCTAAGTAACCCAAAAGAAAGGTCCCTGCGTTTCAAGCTTTTTTTGGGCTCCCCACACGCTCACCCAAGTGCTGCGGCAAAACCTGATAAAGCCCAAAGCCAAGCCGCCCAGCAGTGATCTGCTCGCTCGCTCTACGACAGCGGCCAGCATGACGGTCACGCGCCACGACCACCCGTCCAGCAGCAACAGTAACAGCAGCGCGTCACTAGTGATCGCTGCGGCGCCGTCGCCAGGCAACCTCCACAGCAGCAGCAGCAGCCACACGAGCGGCAAGCTCAAGAAACACAAGGACCGCGGACTCAAGTTCAACGAGAAGCACGCGCTCAAGTACGGGTTGTCAGTGTGCTCCCGCAACGCCAAGACGACGACGGTCGAGTCGGTTATGTGCAAGTTCTGTGTGGCATTCGGCAAGGAGTCGGCAAGCGACTCGACGCGCAAGCGCCGCGCGACCGCCAACATCAAGTACTTCCGCCAGCCCTTCCGCGCGGACCACTACCTGTCGCATCTGGAGATCAACCACCGGCAGAAGTGGGGCGAGTACGAGCACGCTACGAGCGTTGAGAAGGAGAAGTTCTTCGCCGCGCACATTGAAGAGGCCACGATGAACTCGCTCGCGCTCGCGCAGCAGCACCACAGTCAGCAGAGCCAGAATCAGCCGAACCAACACAGTGGAGGAGGCGCGGACAGCAACGGTGATAACATCACGCAGCGTGTGGGGCCAGTGCGCCTTCCGGCGTCCGAGATCGAGCGCGCGGTGGTGGAGTTGCTGATCGGTGAGATGTTCTACAACCCTGGGGACGAAGAAGGCGTGAAGAAGCCGCACGCGCTCGACGTGTTTGTGAAGAAAGACGGCAGCGACAACTACGAGATCGTGATCAAGAACCAGCGGCTGTACGACCTCGCGATCAAGTTTGTAAGCTGTGGCGCGTCGTTCCGGCTCGCAGCGAGGATGATTCAGTGCACGAAAGAAGAGACCAAGCTCGCGTACTATGGCGGCTGCTCAGAGCACAAGGTCGCAGGTTATGTGCGCGCCGTGCTCGCGAGCAACTTGCAGAAGATTGCGCTCATGATGCGCTCGTCGTGGTCGTACTCGATCGCGACGGACGCCGCGGTTCACCAGGGTACGTCGTACCTGGACATCCGCATCCGGCTGTGGCAGCACGGTTCGCTGCACGATTTCCACGTCATGACGCTGCCCACGTTCGACCAGTTCCCAGCGCCCGCAATAGTCGAGCGACTGGAGAACTGCCTCAATATCCTCGACACACATTGGCGCGCCAAGCTGCTCGGCACGACCACGAACGGCGGCACAAACACAGGACGGAATACAGGTATGACAGGCAGTCAACAAGGACTAGCAGCGCGACTGACGAGTCTGGTCACAAAACCCGGATTTTACCTGATATGGTGCGGCGTGCACCAGCTGGAGCTCGTGGTGAAGAACGCGGTGACCGAGTTTTGCCAGAAATCGTTCTACGATGAGCTGGTCGCGATCCTCGCCACGCTGCGCCAGGACCACCACGGGGTCTTCGACACTTCAGAGATCCCGGATATCACGCCCACGTATGCGACGTCGCGAGGGTTCACGAACAAGCTCATGCAGGCACTGAAATGGTTGATCGAGCACCGCCTCGCCGTCACGCCGTACCTGCAGACGACTGCCCCGTCGTCCGTGCCGTCTGCGTCGTGGTGGGTGTGCATCGCAGTTGCTCATCGTGTGTTGGCAGAGGTCGAGTACTTCCTCAAGAAGTTGCTCGCGATGGAGGCGAGCGTGAACCTTGTGAACGACCAGGTGCAAGAGCTCTGCAAGCTGACACTGATCATGGCCGATGTGGTTGGCGCGAGACGCGATCTCTGGGAAACGCGGGATACAGAGGATGCGTGTGCTGCAGGCTCGTTCCTACTCACGTACCAGAACTCTCAGCAGTTTATCCAGAATGAAGGCGGCCCGCTGGCGATCGAGATGTTTGATACCCTTCGAGGTGTCGACCGGCTGCACATTTCCAAGTCGGTTGCGCATTTTGTGGTGGATTTGATCGCTGCCGTCGCGACAATCGCACAGGAAGGACGTCACTACTGCGCTGAAGACGTCGGTGTGCTGGTGAATCCGCCATGTGTGATGCCCTACGGTGTGTTTGAAATGGGCAAAGAGGCATTTCAAAAGGTGCTCTTGGCGCAAGAGCAACGACTCGTGCAGACGATGTCCGAGGACGACGTGAAGCTGATCCAGGCGGAGTATGACGAGTTTGTACTCGCAGTGAAGCGCGAGCCGATCCTCAACGGGGTGCTGAAGAAGCACGGGCGTGAAACCGACGTGTCGTTCGCGTGGTCGTGTGTCAACGGACGATTCAACCTGTTGCAAGAGTTTGTCGGTGGGCTCGCTGCGGTAGTCCCAGAAGCCGCCGCGGGGACGCTGGCGTCCGATCTGTCGTCGCTGAACTGGGAAAAGCCCGACTACCGCCAGACGATGATCGACTTTGCACTCGAAGGGATCCTGCACGCAAAGCAGAAGATGAAAGTGGAACTCGTCGACATCAACTACCTACACGCGCCTTCGCCCAATGTGAGTGCTGCCAACAGTCCGCACTCGGCTGAGATCGCGCCATCGTCTCCACCATTGGTTCAGCAGCAGGTTGGTGTCGTTGAGCTTCCGAGTGCGAACACCAGTAGCAACAATGTGCTGTCAATGGCGCTCCCAATCCAGATGCAGAACGTGATGATGCAGATGCCCGACCAGGACATGGGCTCGGCGATGCTGCAGCCTGCGCCAGTGACTCAGCTGCACATGCAGGATACTGCTAGTATTGGTGGTGGCATTGCAGGAGATCTGTCTGGAGCGTCAGGAGATCCACAAGGAGCAAGCGCGTCATTGTCTGGAGCTGATAACAGCTACGGCATGGTGGTGTAGCCATGTAGCCATGTGTCTGTCAGCCCCAAACTACGTGCCACTCGTAGTCCCCAAAATAAATGTTGCGTGATAAATGCCCAAAATTGATGAAACACCTAAAGTAAGTTCACATGATCCGCAACTGGCTCTTTCTTGCCCACCACGCAACGTAACGTCTTAACTGACTGAGTCATCAAGCGCATGCTCGCTGTATTGGGACATTTTGATTGTCAAGGTAGCGCGAAAGCCCACCGCGTCTGATTAGCTTGTGCCTCGCTGCTGCAGCCATCGGTCCATCGGTTGATCCATCAATCAATCCGCTGAGTGGCATGGCTGCAACGACAGCCACACGGCCGCACTCGCCACTGATGCTACTTGCTGCGCTCGTCGTCGTCCTGCTCAGCAGCTCCGTTGCACTGCTGGCGGTGGACGCGAAAGAGACGTTTGAAGGCCGCGCGACGACCTACGGACTTGCCAAGGCGATTGGCGGCAGCTGCAGCGCGCGCAAGGCCCCCAACGGCGTCAACGCGGCGCTCTTCGCGGCGATGAACCGCCAGCAGTACGACGACTCGGCGAGCTGCAGCCGGTGCATCGCCGTGAAAGGCGCCAGGGGCACAGTGCTCGCCTACGTCGCAGACTACTGCTACGAGTGTGGCGAGAACAACTTGGATCTGAACACGGCGCTCTGGGACGCGGTGATCGGCGGTGATCCGCGCATCGAGCCCATCTCGTGGTTCTTCACACCCTGTCCCGACGAGAAGGAGAAGTTCTGCGTGAAAGAAGGTAGCAACCCGCACTGGTTCGCGCTCCAGGTAGTCAACTCGCGCGACGGCATCAAGAGCATGGAAATCGATGGCCAGGACGCGCAGGTGATCGGCATCACGTCGTTCTACCAGGTCTCGCTGTCCACTCCGCTGGACCTCGAGAACGTGCAGGTGAAGATCACGTCCACGTCGGGCATTACGTCCAAGCTCACGCTCAAGTCGGCGGATTTCAACGACTGCCCCATGCCTTCGGACGACAACAACAACAGCAACGCGCAAGCGACAGCAACGCCAGTCACGGTGGAGATCGACATCACGGGCGTGAAGCCCCACCAGAGTGCGTGGCAGGCGTACCGTCGCCGCCGCGCCAAGTATTATTAAGGTTGGGGCATATGCGTCGACCCGATTTTTTATGCCTCCGTTGTTTATAAGTGTCAAATATGATCGTGTTAGATTTTGTTTATCTAAAGCGGTCCTTACTTGCGCACTAATGGATGAACCTCACGCAGAAGGAACACCAGGAGAAACTTGGACTTGTTCTGGATATTGCAGTCTCTCAACGTGTAGTCGTCCGCTAATTGCGCGCCGGCGAAGATCAAGCGCTGCAACTCTGGAGGAACATTCTCTGTCTCTTGAATCGTAAGCTTCAGACTAAGAATCGAGGCTGACGGCTCGATGGCCAGCAGGATGATCTTGCCGCCCAGCGTCTGCACGAAGATCTGCATCAGGTGCTGAGAAGTTTGAGCTGCTGTACGAGCGGCACTTGCGCTTCGTTTGAGAAATCTCAAAGTGTCGGTCCGTCTTTTGAGCCTGTTCCGCTTTCAGGGCTGCAGAAATTCGTGCCACATGGAAACCAAATATCTCGTACCCACGTTCTGGCGGCAATATCAAGAATGTGTGCTATCCACTCTACGAATTTTCACGAGTAAAAGTTTCCAACATCGATGCTGACCAAGGACACATGCCCAGGAGCTCTCCGACAGACAGACTAGAGCTGTGTGAAGGCCAGTCTAAGTTGAGGAACTCATGCTACAATCTTAATGAAGCTGTCATTCATCACTTCGACCTCTGACAGAAGAAACGGCACAACAGCCAAAACACTCACAGCAAGATGTTCACAAAAACACTTAATATTAATTGCTTGATGGTTAAAAAAGGAATTCCGCTTACTCCACGATCAAGGTTAAGGTCGAATCGAGCGCAATGTTGTAATCCGCCAAGAAATGCCCGTCTTCCAGCACCTTAGCAGCAAAGACGAGACGTTGTCGATCTGGTGAGATTCCCTCCAACTCTTGAACCAGAAGCTTGACGCTGCGAACGCTCATGCCCGTTGACCCCACGTCAACCGTAATTGTCTTTCACTTTTGATCCTCGTCCATGGTCTTGACGAAGATCTGCATGCCACCGCGCAGGCGTAGCACCAAGTGCAAGGTCGACTCCTTCTGGATGTTGTAGTCCGACAGCGTGCGGC
>JALBZB010001017.1:0-14239 GCA_038050625.1 Pythium sp. MPC-2022a
GCATTTCGTGTTGTTTGTTGCAGTAGTTTTTGAGAAAAGCTGAAAAACGTAAATTCGACGTGGAAGCGGATGATGTCGTCAAAGAGGTTCTGTGACGACGACGGCGACCTGGCTGCGGATATCGCCGACATGCTCGTCACCTGCAGGCCGCTCGAGACGCTGTTCTTGTGGGTGATGTCCGTGTCCTCCAGCAGCGACGAGAGCGAGTCGAGGATCCCGTCGGTCGCCATATCGTCTTCATCGTTCTCGTCGCTTTCGTTCTCTTCGTCCTCATCGTCCGAGTCAATCGCCCCCGACTCCGTCTTGATCGCATACGACGCCGGCCACTTAGGCTTTCGCTCCTGTTGCTGGTCCTCGTCGTCCTCCTCCTCTGCGTCATCGTGGTGGTTGTCACCGTTGCTCGAGCTCTGCGACCAGTCCTCGGCGCTCGTTGGACTCTTCTTGAGCGGCTTCTTCTTGCCGGCCTTGCTCTTCTTCTCGGTCGGCGTCGAGCCCGCGTGCGCGTGTGGGTTGTACACGTCCGGGTGCTGGTTCTTCATGTGGCGGTTGAGGTTACCAGTCGTGCTGAACGTCTTGCCGCAGCCGAGCACTTCGCACACGTGCACGGGGCCGCCGTAGTGGAACTTCATGTGCTTCTCGAGCTTGTTGTCGCTGGGGAACGTGCACACGCAGCCCTCGACGGGACACTTGATCGGCTGGATGAAGCCGTGGAGTCTTTTGTGGCGCGACAGGTTGCCCGATGTGGAGAAGCGCTTGTTGCACGTGCGCACGGGGCAGACGTGCGGCTTCTCGCCCGTGTGGGTCTTCATGTGCTCCGTGAGCGTGTACTTGCGGCTGAACTGGCGGCCGCAGTCCGGGTCCGGGCACTGGTGCATCACGGTCTCCTGCAGTTGCGACGGCGGTGCGCCAGTCCTGGCGTTCTCTGTGAGCAGCAGCTCCTGGAACGACGCGGTGGGCGTCGTCAGCCCTTCAAGCGACGGCTCGTGCTTGAGCTTGAGCTGGTTTTGCTCCACAACAGGTAGCTGCTGGCTGGTGGGATACATTTTTTCGAGGGCTGTGACTGGTTAGTTCGGTGTGCTTGTGTGAGGTAAGTTGCTAACTGACCGAGTACCGTGGGTGGTTGAATGAATATCTCGCAATGGAGACTGGTGGGGATGTGGGGTCGTGGTCGATTGGTTTGGTTGACGACTGAGGATGGACTCTGCGGATGCATTGCATACACAGACAATCGTCGTCCTGTCTTGGTGTTTCTGTGTAGAGCCCCGTTCGAAGTACGATGCGTCTCAAGTTGGCGTCGTCGGCTCGGACCAAACAAACGGTGGAAGAAGAACGAAGAGCGAAGGAAGAAAAAGGGAGGGGAGCTGGACCGCTGACACCCGTAATGGAAAGAGAGATGCGGTCTGGACAGTAGACCACCCACGCTTCAAATCACAAATCGATAGAAAGGGGATGAGTGCGTTTGGGATTGGGATTGGCAACAGCTTTTTGCCGTTTGTTTGTTTGGTGGGTGGTAACAGTGCATTATTACGTTATGTACCAAACTGTACCATAATAATTTACAACCGGTCGGTGTGGCTGTGTGAGCCGCTGGGTATCTCCTGATAATGATGAGGTTCCGTCGGTGGCGAGTCAGCAACCGCGGCATGATTGCTCCCCGCGGCCGGAGCGTCAGCAGGCATTGGCATCAGTGTCCCAAGCGGTAGAACAGGTGGCAAAACCTGGGACGTGAGTGTAGAGGTAGGGAAGGTCCACCGCCAGTGTCCAGATTGCCAGGCGTTTGCTGGTTGGAAAAGCTTGAAAGAGCCCGAACAGTGGGCTTGTGCCGTCTGTTGTTGAACCGCCCCCCTCCACGCGTAGAGACCCGGCCCGCGGCGTAAGACTCTGCGCGGACGAGAGAAAACTCCGCGTGTCCACCGGACAGTCGGATCAAACAGACAGAGCGACCAAACGGCCTTTTGGACTAGCGCTTGCATTCTGAAGCCACACGCGCGGCCATTACTCACGCACTTGATGGTAGCCGAGGCGAGCCTTTCGCTCCGATTGCATGTCCTCTTTACATTCCATTTTACCTTCCTAAATACATTTGGAACAGTTTACACCAGGTAGATTTAATTAGCATAAACCTCTTTATTACAAGTAACGGTTCTTCCCGACAAACAAACAGCAATGATAATGATTATCAGCGTACGTAGCGCTTGACGTCATCTGCACTTATGTCGGACCAGCAGCTCAGCAGAATGAGAACGACTCCCACTCACTGAAGGCGATCTTCAGTTCGAAGGCAAGGAAAGACACACACACACACACACACACACACACAGTAATACGTAGCGACGCCGCGACACAATCGCGGGCGGTGCGCTGTGGACTTCCGCCTTGAAGAGAGGAGGAGGAGGGGCGTGACTGGAGGTCGGAAAGAAATAGGGGAAGTGCACTTTCATGTCCACTTTTCTTCCCACTAACAGGACACGAACTCACACACACGCCACGCGGAAAGGCACAAACGTGGTGTTGGTCTATTGCAGTGGAAATGAGGTCAGCTCGGCGATGAGATTGAACGACACCCTCAGTCATCACTAACGCCCTCAACACATGGGGGCTTTCACTGACTCTGATGCTCAGAAGCTCAAGCGTAGCGCAGGACTCTCGTTCTACTCAATGTGGCGATGCGTACGTGTACTATCGCCGACGAGGGTACATGATCTAGACGCGTACGGTGGTAGTGGTGGAGGGGATGCATTTGGTTTGCAGGTTTTGTTGTGTATTGCTGACCTGCTGGCCGTATTTATTTGAACTTGTCCGGGGTGCTCGCGGGTTTCGCCGCTGCGTTCCCTGTACGTTTCGTCCTACTCGAGCGTTTCTCAGTCCAACTTGGCGTGGCCGCCCAAGCAGCCAGCCAGCAGGGTAAATAGATCTCGATGGCCTTTCCAATCATCGGCTACTGCGCTATTAGTACGCTCTTTATTTCACGTTTCACGTGCGACCAACCGTCTCGACAAATCGCAACGGAAGTCGAGTGGTCGCACAATCACGCGGTTTACTCTCGCGTCTGCGTTAGCATCGTAGTTATGTTGGATTTCGCTTTATCCTGCAGTCTTTCCTCTCTCACTCCACACGCTTTTTCCAGCTGGCCTCAAGAGCATCAAAACGCAGAAATCACTAACTAAAGATCACATGGACCAAGGGGGGTATGCGCGCTTACGAGGAAGATCAGTTCCGAGGGCTTTGATATGGGCACTTGTGCCTGCCTGCCAGGTCATGAGATCGATTCGGCCACTGTCCAGTTCCAAGACCTTCACATAGACGGAATGGGAAAGACTGAATCCGAGCGCTTCGACAGGGCCGGCCAAGACCTTTGCTTCCCTCGCTTGGCCCATAGATCCTTGTGATCTGTCGATTGAGTGAGTGTGTCTGTTTACCTTGATTAGGTACGCATTTACTCTGAAATCGGACGAGTTGTAAACATTTTTGATCAGTAGATCAGTAGTAACACACGCATCGAGTGACGAAACCTTGCGACATTGAGCCGCTAGCGAGTAGGCAGCTCGCAAGCAAGCAAGTTGCTGCCGCTGCCGCAGCTCAGCGTTCCTTGGAGCAGCAGCTCAATCAATTGCTGCTGAGGCCTTACTGTCATTCTGTGCGTACTTATATCGAAGCACTACTGTACTCTCCTCCTACCCTCGCCTTTCTCTGTCTGTGGGGTGGTTGGACTCAAAGACCTTTCGTTCGCTCTCTGTACACTCGGGGCGTGATTTCTGGACAGGATTGATTATGGCCAGCGACGCTCTGTCTCTGGCGAGACCACCCCAGTGGCGCCACGCGCCAGCTGGTTTCCGCTTCGCCGATTGGTATTTTCCATGCATCCCAGACATTTCGACAGTCAGGTCTGACTGGGCTTTAGACTTTAGACTGGAGTTGGCCTCCAATGGTATTACCAACATCATGAGATGGATTCCCAGCGCATGCACATGCGCTATTGATACGGCCGCGATCGGCGCGCTTGAGGGATTATGCTCTCTCTGGTTATGAGAGGCTGCGACTACCAATGTGAGGATTAGTGACCGCGGCATCCAAACATTATGTATTTTCTCAGCCGTGGACTTGATTGAGTTACTGTATCATCAGATGGGAAGAACCGCCTGTAGGTCTTTAGACAAATGCCCATGGTTATGCTTGGAGTCGTAGCATAAGCACAAGGTTTCCGTTCTCATGGACTGGTTCGAATATCAAACTTATTATACTCAGCTTTCTCTTAAATACTCTTGGTGTCACACGTGTGCTCGTGAGCTTGTGAGTGTTGGACGCAGTCAATAATATACAGTATACGGACCATATCTCAGGGCTCAGCTGGCGCTTGATGATTCTAGGTGGCGGACTGAAGACCGTGGACCGATGCGGTTGATTGCTCTGGAGGAGCAACGTGCCAGCCAAATAAGACTCCTAAATGAAATAATGGTGTGGCTACGAAAGTATACGCCATGGCGTTATACTGTGACTCCGGATTGCTCTCCTGGGCGTGTCCAGCCTTTCATATCTCACCAAGAAAACAGACCCCTCGTTCGCTCTTTTCCTTCCTTTCCTCTCCGCTACATCACCACTCTCTATTGAAAAGGCTTCTGTTGATAAGGCAGGCTTCTCTAACTGGCAGGCACCACTCGACTAAGAGCTTGACAGGAACGTTGCGACTGTCACTTCAAAACTGGACGCGTCCGCCTCAGATAAATATCACAGAGAGCCACCAGCCTGTATTAGCCCCACGTATTATGCTGACGATGTACGACGAGAGCAGCGATACGATGTTCCCCCACAAGGCGCGGGCCAAGTCCTGGGCCTACGACACGTCCGCGCACGACCTGCGCGTGCTCCCCGTTTTCTTCACGCCAGACGCGCTACCGCCGCCGTCCTCCTCCTCAGGCTACCACTCGACCTCGAGCTCGGCTTCCGGACAGGTCTCGTCGCCATCCTCTTCGCAGCCACCGCAGATGTTTCACTGCCCTGAGCACGATTGCTTCCGCAAGTTCAACCGCAGGTACACGCTCATCGAGCACCTCAAGACCCACAGCGGTGAGAAACCGCACGTGTGTCCTGCGGCCGGGTGTCGCAAGCGCTTCACGACCTCGGGCAACCTGTCGAGACACAAGCGCCTGCACGGCTTCATCAAGCCGCTCGAGTGCCCCGTGGACGGCTGCATGAGCACGTTCCCGAGCAACAACAAGCTCGAGAAGCACATGAAGTACCACTTGGGAAGCCCTGTGCACGTGTGCAAAATCGGCACGTGCGGCAAGACGTTCAGCACCATGGGCAACCTGAACCGCCACATTAAGCACCAGCACAACCTTGAGATCCACGAGCACGAGGTCGAGTCGAATCGCGGCAGCATTAGCGGCAGCAGCAGCAGTAGCACCCGAAGCTCGTTCGCCTCGGAGTTCCACTTCCAGAGCCCGACTGCCGCGGATGACGACGTGTACTACACCAGCAACACGCCGCGAGGCAAGCCAGGCAACCAGTCCATCAGGTCACCATCCTCATTGACCACGGGCTCTGGTACTGGGATCCCGTTCCCACGCATTTACCCAGCGAGCGTGCACCACTCGAACGGCAACCCCGAGCACGTGTGGAGCTCCGAGACGCTCCTGGATTCGCTCTCCACCATTTTTGACGAAGACGAGTCGCAGGAGCAGCGACAGCCAGCAGTCCAGCATCATCACCATGAGAGCCTGCAGTACCAGTACCACAACCAGCTGCAACACCATCAGTACCCACGGATGCAGCCACCGTCGTTCCCAGCGTCCCCGACCCTCTTGGACGACATGATCCACTTCCACGTGACCAACTTCCAGTGCTAAGTGAGCGCGAAAGTATATCCATTCTTGTGTGTGTATGAAGTAGGCAAAGTGAGTGAGTGAGTGAGTCAGGTAGTAAATTATAAAATGATCAAAAGAACCAAAATAAAGTATCCCCATGTGTGGCAGAGTTGTAGCTGCTCATCGAAGAGCTCAGTCACAGAGTGCGACCTCGATCTTCAGCACACCAGCAATTGCATCGGAGCTCATTAACAACCCTAAGTGGCAGCGCGACTTCATCAACTTCATTCTGGAGCTAACATAGAGCCACGAAGCCACACAGTTTCAATAATGTCCACCTGTTGTGGGTGCATACGGGAACTGGTGTTCTCTGTCTTGGCCTTGGCGTTTGCTCACTTTGTCATTCGTCGATCACCCGAATGAATCGAAAGACTATCAATCACTTCTTCCGACGGCTACGAAATCAGATCCAGTGTCGGACCACAATCAATCAATCACGAGGGAGGGCTTTGGTCCTTCTCTTCTTCTAACTCGTGACGTAAGCGACACCATCTTTCCCCACAACCACCACAGCACCCACAATCCAAAATTTCGGATCGGATATACCTGCCATTCAAGTGACGACTTTGTACGGTTTGTTTTGTGTATGATGTCTGTCAAGAGGTGCCGAAAGGTGGGAACGTCCATACTACTCGCTGAGTTTCACTCCTTCGCTCACTCAGTGCTTTGTGAAACAGAATGCGCCTCTGAGGCGAAATCGCGAGCGGTCAATTTCGGACTAATCCGTGGCCAAAAGAGGGGAAGATGGCTGAGCAGCGCGCACGCACGTATTAATTAGAAGTTGTTAAATAGATCTGACGTCTTTGCTGGATTGCACTGCATCCGCTATGTACTCGCGTGAGGGCGATGAGATGGTTCAGTTAGTTCCCGAAGTGCATGACGTGGAAGCTGATCATGTCGTCCAGGATCGTCCGGCGGTGCTTGCGGTTCGGCGACTCGGGCTCGCTCTCGTCGCTTTTCGCTTCGTCATTATTGGTGGCTGAAGTGGTCGCAGCGGTGGCTACTGTTGTATCAGCTACGCTGGGCTCGACAAAGTCGATCTCTTCGTGTAGAATCGACGCAAGCACGTCCAGTTGGTCCGCGCTGTTGCCACTGGGATCGCGAGGCGTGTGCTGCCTGTGGGCTGGCCTTGCTTGTCGTGATGAGAGTGATCGATGTGGCTGGAGTTCACTGCTGAACGTATCGCTGTCCACCTCGCTCTTGTCGTCTTCTTCGTCGTCTTCTTCTTTCCCGATGTTGTCGATGGAACCGCGCTGCTCTCTCACAAACCTGGTGTGGTGGTTCTTCATGTGCCGGTTCAGGTTGCCCATGGTGCTGAACGTCTTGCCGCAACTGTCCACCTGACACACGTGCACCGCGCTGCCCAAATGGAAATTCATGTGCTTCTCGAGCTTGTTGTCGCTGGGGAACGTGCACACGCAGCCCTCGACGGGACACTTGATCGGCTGGATGAAGCCGTGGAGTCTTTTGTGGCGCGACAGGTTGCCCGATGTGGAGAAGCGCTTGTTGCACGTGCGCACGGGGCAGACGTGCGGCTTCTCGCCCGTGTGGGTCTTCATGTGCTCCACGAGTGTGTACTTGCGGTTGAACTGGCGGCTGCAGTCGGGCTCGGGGCATCGGTGGAGAATCGCTGGAGCTGCTGGTCCTGCTTCTGCATGGTCGGCCCTGGAGTTGGCTGGAGAGTTCGACTGCCGCTCGCGCTTGGGTCGTGAAGGCACCAGCGAGGCGTCCGTGAAGATGCTGCTTCGCTTCATGCCTGCGCGTTCATATTTGCTGCGGCTGTCGCTGGTGGCGATCCGCATTGCCTTGCCTGGTTGCCGCTCTCGGGTTTCTTTCGCGAATGGCTTGGCGTTAGGACACGGTTACCGTAGGAGGTTCGATTGCGCGTACACCTTGAGGGGGAGATGGAGAAGGGAGGGGCAACATGTGAATGCGTTCACGAGTGGGTTGGAGGCCCGTCAGTCAGCTGGGACTGAGCAAACCAAACCAAACCCAAACCCACACAGAACCAATCAGTAAGGACAGGCGGACAGGGAGGACACACTTTTGATGTGTCCCTCATCCGTACTGTAGAGTGAGCATAATTCTTATTTCAGCTGTACCCTTCGTAGAAACGAGCCAGTCGAGAAACGCAGACAGTTTCTCAAAGTTTCAGCACTTTTAACAAAAATAAGAGCGAAAACGAACTGGCCTCTGTCAGCCAGCAGCTTTTCCATTGGCGCGTGCAGTAGTTTGTTTATCATTATCGCCTGCGACTATTTGAGGATGATGACATTAAGCCCCCCGCCTCTATCGACAGGGAGTAATCTGCACCCTCAAATGTGATGATGGCTTTCTCTCTCGAATCCGTTCGTATGTGAGAAGAAGGCCAGCGAAAAGCTGTCGACAGCTTCAAAAGAGGAAACAGTGGCGCAAACTCCCATAAGAAGTGTTTACAGATCAGCTGCCCCGTCTGCAACTCTGTCCACTTTTTCGTGAAGAGTCCAACTGCGTGACGTTTTTAGATCTCAGCAATCGTTACAAAGAAAAGCTATTCCATTTCATTTTGTTGAAGTAAACCACCCTCTTATAATGCGTACAGTGCGATAAAAGGCAATTGGAAAACTCAGCAACGGCTGCAACGCATTTACACAAAGCCGCCAGACTCGATCTATCGGTAATTGTCATTTCCTAGGATGAAGCTCCACCGCATTTGGCATTGATCTAGCAGTGAATACGAGTATTCGAGGCTCATGGCGGGACTATGGTGACGAGTTGATTTACTTTGAGCTCAAGTTGAAAACAACAGCAGTGCTGACTTGTTTGTTTTTCAAGAAATTCTTTCGAGGCGGTGCGTCAAAGGCTTCATTTGCAAGCATGGCCAGAAACAGAAAAAAAAAGAGACTGCAACATTCGTTCGTAAAGGCGTTGAACGTGTCATGTGTGACACCCACGGTACTCCTCCTCTTGGCTGTTCTTGTGACCGTGGCCAGTGTTCAGGAAAGTAGATCTCTTCGTCTGGGTCTCTCTCTCGTTGAAACTGAGAATTGGTGGAGATGGTGGTCCTTAGCACACGCCACACACTCTCTCTAGTCACGAGCAGCTCATTTGAACTCATTGCTAGTCCAGTACAGTACGCCAATGCGGCTTGGTGCCCGGCACCACAACCAGCATCATGCGCTCAGCTGAGCTCTCGGTTATCAGAAATGAATGGACTTGATTCAATAACTGAACGGGTTCAATGATCTTGGTGAAGGTGGCTTATTGGATCCGCGTCTACGACACGCAGTAGTCGCGTGTAGATGCTGCGCTTCAAGTGGGTGTCCAAGCGATCATTCTCTATCTGCACCTTCGCACACAGGATCAATCAATTCGAAAACAAAATAAAGATTTCGTCATCTCATATGTCAATTTGCCAGCGAGATGTCGACGATCTGGCGGAAACCCTGCTCCGTGAGCCTCTGAATCATCTTGCGCTTGTCACTCGCGTGGACGCCCAGGTCGTTCTCGATCTCCAGCACGCGCTGCGAGCCATCCCGGAACGTCACTAATACGCGGCGGCAGGTCGAGTTCACGGCCCAGCCCTTGCCGCCGCTGATGTGCCATGCGTTGCGGATCATGAGCTCAAACTCGTCGTCGTTGGTGATCCCGGCACTCAGGTCCTTGTAGTAGACGAGGAACTCGTGCCATGTGATCGTGCCGTCCTTTGTATGGGACTCTTCAAACACGCGCATGAACTCGAGCAGCGCGTCTCGCGGCCTCAGGCGGCCGGCGAGCACCTCCGGGTGATGCGACGGGTCGTAGAGCCGCTCGATCTCGTCGATGGTCGCAACCCCGTCGCCCGAAGTGTCCAGGCGAGAAAATGCCTCTTTCACGATCTTGATCCTGCGCTTCGCCATGAATCCCTATATATATAAAATCATGGCAGTCACACAGATACCAATACTCGAAATGATTAATGACCTTGCACGAAATGAATGGTTGGCGTGAAGCGAAAAACACAGTACAGTACGTGACAATACGGGCAACGTACCCGAAGTCCTCGGAGCAGCTCGTTCAGAGTGATCTTCCCGCTCTGGTCGGCGTCAAAGAATCGGAACACGCGCTCCAGTTCGCTGGGATCGACATTGTTCATGCCCAACTGGACCAGTCCTTCTTGGAATTCCTAGGTTTACCAACAACAGCAAAGTTAACACCTAGTTTTTCGCTGATATATTGATAGCCCTACAAGGCTTCGTACCTCGAGCTCAATGACGCCGTTGCCGTTCTGGTCCATGCGTCTGAGGATCACGCCGAGCGTGCGGATCCCGTTCTTGCCGCCCGCGTCCAGGATTTTCTCGCGCACGCGTCCCAGCAGCGAGTTACTCTGTAGCGCCATTTTGCCGCCCTGACCGAACACGCCCTGCGCGAACTCGCCATAGGAGATCACGCCGTTTAGATCTTCGTCGAACCGATCGAAGAGCGCCTCGACCTCGGCCTGCACGCCGACGAAGTTGAGCTTGACCATCGCGCGGCTGAACTCGTCAAAGTCGATCACGCCCGAGCCGTCGATGTCGAACTGCTTGAAGTGTTTCTCGAGCAGCTTGGCCTGGACCGCGTCGTCCTTGTATCCGGACTTAACCTCGAAGATCTCGCGAAGCTTGGCTTGCATCGCGTCCACGCGGCTCGCTGGGACTGTCGCCATGCTGTCTTTGCAGGCGCCAGCTTTCTTTGCGTTGTGCTGTGATAGACAGCTTCTCAGATCGACCGTAGCGCTCAGAGAGACTGACTTGGACGGTGGGAGTTATTTCTGCTGGCGCCTCGTCACAAATCGTTTCGCTTTGGCATTAGCGGAAGGCTGCAGGAACTTCGCAATTGAACCTCGCACTGCCATACACACGTACTCACGAAGGTTAGGAGCACACGATCTCAATACCAGAGCTCGATAGATCCGTCTGCAGCCATCTTGAAGTCCTCGGGGTTGTCTTTTTCATCGTTGATCTCTCTTTTTTATAACTAGCATAGCGTAAGTGCAAAATGAGTGGGTAAGGTGGGGATCGAGGGTTTGCAGACGCTCACAAAATTGACACGGGGCTGTCTGTAGCACTCAGGCTGGTCGGAGTGAATTAGAGTGAGTGTGTGCAGCATGCTCTACTTGCTCGCCTCTCCCAGCATCTTCTTGAGCGCAGCGTTCTGCTGCTCTACGTACTTGCCGGACGAGCCAGCCGCGTGTCGGATCTTGTCCTCCTACACAACAGTCGCATCATGCAATGAGTGACACCGTCGCAATAGCATGCTTCGTATACAAATACTCATGCAAGCAACAAGCTATGTAACTCTTCAGGGTACAGCCTAGGTACTGCGCGAATGCAATGCAATGCGCACCTCGAGCTGGAAGTTGGTCTCGGCCTTGCGCTCGGCCCACTTCATGACGAAGTAGCCGCAGACGACCGGGATGGAGAAGTAGACGACGCCCATGAAGCGCTGGCCTGTGGCGGAGAGCGGGATGCGCGTGCTGTGGATCTTCTTCTTGAGGCGCTCGTGGCGCTCGCCCAGGTTGCGCAGGAACTCCATTTCGCTTGCCTTGCTTGAGCTGCTTTCAAAAAGGTTGCTGTGCGTTTTCTCCTTCTTTGCAAATATGGCTTTCACCGTGAATTAATCGCTCACGGCTTACACGGTGCTCGACACGTGAAAAAGAAGATACCGAGTCTTATTTTTTAGCAGCGCTTTTGTATTTGGCCCTCGAAAATAGGTGTCCATTCTTTTTGTCGGTGTGAACTACTGGTCACGGCGCAACAAAAATAATGGACGACGTAAACAGCTTTTTAACTTGGTTGTTGTATGTGGTGTAATAACATTGGTGTCTATTCTTTTTGTCGCGATGGACAACAGTTTTTGTATTGGCAGTTTTAGTAGAAATCCGCCCTCTTAAACACGTGTGTTGAGTTTCTCCGGTAACTCATTTGAAGGCACTCTTCAAAAAGTGCAATCTCAGTCAACTCGCGCGAAGATTTACACGATCTCCAAGAGATCAGCAGGATCTGCGTCGCGTGAAAAACAGGCAGTTAGAAAAAGCAGCAGCGCCTGGTGCCTCTGCGCAGCTGAGTTCGAGTGGACGAGACAGTGACATGCAGCAGACAGCGAGGCAAGTGAACGAGGGGATCACAAGTGTCGAGTGAACGAACAGGAGCGAGAGGCGAGCGCGGCAGTCAAAGAAAGGAGAGACGGAAGATAAGAAAGCAGCGCGAACCGTGGACCTTGTGTGTGAGCGTTGCTAGTTCCTTCTTCCTGGTCTGCCGATAAACTATGATGTTACGTTGGTTTCATTCCTTCAACGACGACCGGGCGGTGCTTGAAGCACACAGACTGCTGGGGATGCCGTCGAGAGAGGCGAGCGCCGTTATCATTCACCGTCATTTGATTGTGTTTTCGGCGTCTTTTTCTGCTGTATTTCTCCGGAGAAGCTCCTTGGTGACTTGGTCGGGATCTTCTGAGTTTCGTTCTGTGAATGGATCGCACCGATGTGATCTGGTACAGCATCCACAATCTGTCAAAGAAGTCGTTGAAGTTGTCAAGAATCTTCCCTCCTCGATGAACGATAAGGTGGTCGTCGTTGTGAAGAATTCCATTCTTGGACCAGTTCATCGATCCCGATAGGATTTTTTTGCCAACAATGAAGAACTGCAAACATGAATTCAGTTAGTCCAATTTAGATGGGATATGAACATACAAGTTTGGAACACTTACTTTATACTGAAGAGTCCGCTGAGATCGTCTGAGCGATTCAATATTGTCTAAGCCAGCTTCTTCGATGGTGCCAACTTGAGAGTTTTTGAATTCGCTTCCCGCTTGTTTGTGATGATACAGATCTTCAAATCGGTGCGGTTTTTGCCAAGATTGATCACGAAATTTGCTCTCCATGGCATCGCAACAACAGTCATAACAGCATAACAGGGTCACATGTGTAAGTTCAGAAGCTCAACACAGGAGAGTGAGCAAGAGAAACGGACCTTTTCACTTGTGATCAAGCGCATCGCGATGTCTAACGTGCTTTGCGTCCGCTCCAAACATCCGGATATGGACCACAGCGCGCAACTCTCATGAGCTGACCCACACCTTTTACGCCGGCAACCTTCCGGTGTGTCGTAAGCTGCACACAGAAACCCCTTGTCCGGAAACTTGCGTGTTTCAACGTACGATTCCGCGTGGGCACGAATACTGGAATTTGAAGAATCACAACTTCCAATCTCTATCCTTGCACCACTTGACGCGTCTGCGGAGCCACCACTGTCAGAGCTTGCGACGATGCTCTCGTGAGCGAACAATGTGAGGCTGAATCGATCGACTCGCTGATCGCGTAGCATTTCCGAGTCGGCACTGTACCCAGAGTCAGAGCTAGAGTTGAAGACAGCCAGGCCATCGGCATCATTCTCAAACGCATGGATCATATACACCTTCCTCACTGCTCTTCTAATCGGGCAGTGCAACGCTATAGCTATCGCCGACCCCATCAGAATCATTGGCATCAGTGACGCTGGCAGGAAAGGTGGTAGGTGACTCAGAGTTTTGGATGGTAGCGGAATGTGAGGTGGTGACGAGTACGTCGACTGACACAGCAGATAGATCAGTAAGAGTTGACGTGGAATGACCGGTTGGAGAGTCTGCGAGAGCTGGCGGTGGTGTTGGTAGATCTTGCACATTCCTCGCAGCTCGTGCATCTTCCATGTATCTCCACAGTCTTCCGTGGTTGACGAGAAACAGTTGTGCAGTCTTCCGGTAGCTGAAGCTATGTTGTTCTAGGATAATGAAGCGTCGATCATCTCTGGGGTGATGACGCGTGGTTGAGTCATTTTGTGTGTGCTGCTTCTTCATTGTGCGCTACTTTTTCTTCGCTTCTTCACTGCGTGCGCTTTTTCGTCACTGTGGCTCGGAAGATCTTTAGGTAATTAAGGACGCTCCTATTAAAAACTGCACCATTAGATCTGTCTGTTCTTTTAAAAAGACAAATTCAATGGCGCGTACACATTTACAAAAGTGGGTAAAACCCTTTTTTGATACAGTTGCTATTTAAAACAGAATACCACTTTTTTGGTCGAAATCATTTTTAATAGAGTCGAATAAACAATATTTTACTTATTCTGAGCAGAATGTAAGCAATATAAATGTATGTTTTCAATTCCGAGCGACATTTTTGAAATGAATTTATTTTACCACACACTCTGTTCATCAATATGTTAAGCTTCGTTTATGGCCATGTCACTTCACTTCAGTAAGGATAGTTGCTTGAAGGTATCTTGACAGATTGTTGATACAGTGCTGCGCAAAAGTCCGTCCGCATCCATGATTTTGAAAATTTTGGCACTGCAAGCGGCCTCATAACCTGTCATGTTTATATGTGTTTTGAATCAACATACAAA
>JALBZB010001018.1:0-14239 GCA_038050625.1 Pythium sp. MPC-2022a
TTCGACGCCGACTGCCTGCTCATGCTTGTCGGCTTTGGCGCGATCGTTCTCAGCACAAACTGATCTTTTCAAAGCGCGAATTTGTGCCCCGAAAAGCCCTCTTTTTAACCAATCAAATGACCCACATAGCGAGGGCTAGAGCTCAATAGATGGTCAGCCGCCCTCAATTGAAAATCATTCCATACAATTGCCAAATCTCAGGGTCGTTATTAACTGAGATAGACTTTAGTTGTTCATTCAAGCAACCTCTTCACGTACCTCTGGTTCACATCAGCGTGAGCACACTCCGCAGAGCGGAGAACTGAACATGAACCAGATTCTTCTTATCCTGATACAGATACGGGGAACTGGATGCAAGCCTCTCAGCAAGTAAATCGATTTCGACACAAAGTGCCCTTGACGCTAGCAACTGAGCACAGTTGTGGATGTCAGTTCGACAGGTACAGTACAGAGGACTATTAGGACTCTTCACTTCTACACTGCAGCTACAATGTTTGCAGTTGAAAAAATACTGGCGAGCACTTGAAGATTGGTATTCTTCGTCACTCCAACCCAATGTCACTATGGCGCTCCAACATTCGCTCTCTCTTCGTGCGCGATCTCGTTTAGCTTATCTACCACGTACGACATCCTCACGCGCTCCGCTGGGTTAATTTTGATCATCAGTTGAATCAGGTTCCGCTGCTTCTCATTCGTCGAGTCCGGCAGGTTTGGACTGTTGCCTTTCTTTACTTGATAACGAACACCTGCTGCAGGCATATTTCCCCATGGAGCTACGCCACTGATGACTTCAACGATGCACATCGCAAACGAGTACACATCTGAAGCAAACGATGGTCTTTCGCCTGCCAGGTACTCGGGAGATCTCCAGTTCACAGCACCCATCTTCTTCACCTCGATCTGGATCTTCGCCACATTCAGCAAACAGCTCAGCCCAAAGTCGATCAGCTTCGCCTTGCTGTCCATGCCTACCATGATGTTGTCGCACTTGAGGTCGTTGTGCGCAATGTTCTGTCCGTGTAGGTACTCGAGTCCAAGAGCCGCTTCGTACAGCTTCTGCCACACCAGATGCTCATTGCCAGGGTTGCTCAAGAACTTTTTCAACTCACCATTAGAAGCGTACTCGCACACAAAGTAGCGCTTATCCACGTGACATGCTCCATAGAGCTTCAAGATGTGCGGATGGTTCAGTTTGTACCACACACGCACTTCATGCAGCAGCAGCTCGGTCGAGATGGTGTCGAAATCCTCTTCGTACCCCATGAACTTGATCACGACGGGTGTGTTCAGCCACGTTCCTTTGTAGACAGCTCCGAATGAGCCCCGACCGATCTCACCCGACTCGTTAAACACCAGGTCACGCAACGACAGGTACCAACCCGGTGTTACAGAAGACCTTGCGAGACCTACTTGCGTCCAGAGGTCGTGAGTTGCTGATGGCGTGTCGAAATGCTCCAGCGTGACTGCACTGCAGTTTGCGTTTGCTTTTTCATGATTCGATCTTGGATTGCTTTTCAAGTGACCCACTTGCCTATTCTCATTCAGGTTACCTGCGACGTGTCTCCACACTCGAATCGGGTCTGCCTCTGGCACGTCCAATGCGTCCAACAAGCGATCCAGTTCAGCGTACACCACATGATGCACCTCGGCTACTTGGCGACTTCTCACCAACTCGTACATTGATTTCTTGGACAGTGTAGTGCGCAAGTATCGTTGGAATCTCTTCAGGGACGCGCAGAACTGGAGTACTTCAGTATCCTTCGGAGTCTTGTGGTGTTCTTGGAGAAGTGCGAAGATATACTCGAGCGCTGGGTACACGTTGTCGGACATCCAGTTATGACCGTCAAACGTCTCACACCCTGATCCGATGTATTGAAGAGCGTTCGGGATGGTTCTCCCATTAAGCTCTGGAAATTTGTGTTTCTCCATAGTCTTGCTTTCAGCCTGCGCACAAACCACCACCAAAAAAATATATGTTACAATCCATAAATCTCTGTAAATTTTATCCAGCGTGTGAGAGGTTCGTACCTTGGTCGACGCAGTTGAATTCTGTGCAGCTCCTCCATTGATCTGGTCGCACTCAGAGACGAACTGTTTCAGTCGATTCACGGCGTAGTTGATCGTTTTCCGTTCACTTGGATCAGTCGCACACATTTTCTTTATCAAAGCCCACTCGGCGTCGCTTAGTCTCTCTGGACGTCCTGAAAGTTTTCCTCTTGCCAGTCTCTCGGTCGCTTTCGATGCATTAGCGTCTTTCCACGGTAGCTCGAGTGACAGAGCTTCCCAGATGCACATCGCAAATGCATAGATATCCGACGCGAGGAAGACAGACGAGTTCTTTTTCGCTACCTCTGGCGCCATCCAGTGAAACGATCTGCGCTTGTCAGTGTAGTGTTCGCGCGAAGATCCTCCAACACCATACAATTTTGTGGCTACGCGAGGGCCGACAATGATGGCTACGCGAGGGTCGACAATGATGGCTTCGCTGCGAAGGTTTTTGTGGACAATCCCTTGATTGTGCAGGTATTGAAGTCCAAGCGCAGCTTCATACAGGCACTTCAATACCATTGAGCGATTCGACTCCACGCTCACAAACTCCTGCAACTGCTTTCCGCCTAGTACTATCTCGGAGACGAAGAACCTGACGGATCCGATATGGCATGTACCGGACAACTTGACCACATTTGGATGGTTGAGCTGGTGCCACTTTGACGCAGATTTGACGAACTCGCTCAAGCTTGAGCTACTGGTCTCGATCATCACTGCAGTCTTGCGCCACTTGCCTTCGTACATGTGGTCAGATCTCACGAGGTTCCAGCTGTGAAACTCGACATCATCACGAGAGACGAACCACTCTGGCATATCCGGTGCTTGAATATCACACACGCGAAGAAAGCACTCCACCACTCGTTCGAGGCTTGCTTGTAGCGCTGCTCGCTGGCCATCTTGTCGGCAAACCTTGAGTTCGTACAGAAGAAGCACAGCCGTGTCTGATTTGGTTTCGTCAGAGTCAAGTCCGTCCGCAAGAGTTTCATCCGTGCTCAGCTGCTCTTCAAAACGGTCCTCAAGCAAAGACTGGTCTTGGATCAGTTGATCTTTCCAGCTTCGTCCGCTATGTTCCAAAGACAGCATGGCGACGAAGTGATCCAGCTCTTCGTGGAAGTCTCGAATTCTGTTTAAGATCGCACGGCTACCGATGAATCGAGACAGAGGACGCTGTCGTTTCTCAATATCAAACAGGAGTCTGCAAAAGCGGAACAGAATGCTGGCAAAGGACACGGGCGCTCCATCGTCTGCTTGAGTCACGTTGGATTCGTGGAGCCGAGAGCAAATCTCTTGTAGTCGATCCAAAATGTGAGAACACATCGGCTCAAACTCAAACGTGGTGCCGCAGAAACTTCTCATGGTCTTCAATGTGCCAGGAATCAGCGGATACTCGTCTTCGGCCATTTCATCTTCACGTAGACAGCCTCCATGCGACATCAGCAACTGTACACCAGCAAAGAAATCCGACCGAGCAGCCGAAACCAGCGGTGTCTCTCCATCTTCTCCACTTCGGACATTGACTGGCGCGCCGGCGTTGACGAGCAATTCGAAAATCTTCATGTGACCAGCGCGACCAGCAAGGGCAAGAGGAGTCTCGCTCTCCCGAGGTGAATGAATATTCACACATGCTTTTGCAGCAACCGAAGCTCCACTGTCAATCAAGTGTTGGATCACGTCTGCGTGGCCGAATTCTGCTGCGTAGAACAAAAGGGTTCTTCTGTCTTTGGTCCTGCAGTCGACGCATTCCCCAGCCGCGACGAGTTCTTTCAACGATGCAAGTTTACCCATTGCTGCAGCCACGAAAAGCGCAATTGAGTTGCTGCCCCCGCCAACGACACTGGATCGAAACAGCTGCTCCACCACCGCTTCCTTTCCTTTCAGGACTGCATGCGAAACAGGAGTTCTTCCCTCTCTGTCCTTCGTATCGACTGCAGCGCCATGTTGGATGAGTTTCGCGACAAAATCGGCATTTCCATGCTCAGCAGCATACGACAGAGCAGTTCTTCCGTTCGAGTGCGGGACATCGACTGCGGCACCGCGCTGAAGGAGAATCTCCACAACTTCGAAGTGACCTTGTTCGGCTGCATACGATAGGGCAGATCTTCCATCATTGTCCTTCGCGTCGACCGTGGCGTGAAGTCGAATGAGCTTGGCAACCACCTTTCCATGACCGGCCTCGGCAGCATACGATAGAGCGGTTTTTCCATCGTTGTCCTTGGAGTTCACATCGGCTTGAAGTCTACCGAGTGTCGCGATTGCTTTTTCGTGGCCGCTCTCAGCTGCGTACGATACCGCGGTTCTTCCGTCGTTGTCCTTCGCGTCGACTGCGGTGGGGTTGGACACGAATTTTGCAATCAAATTGACGCGACCTCGCTTAGCTGCTTGCGACAAAGCGGTTCTTCCCTTGTTATTTCTTGCGTCGATTGTAGCGTCATGACGAATTAGCTTTGCGACAAACTTGTCATTTCCGCTCTCAACTGGATACAACAAGGCAGTTTTTCCCTTGTTGTCCTTCGCATCGATCGCGGCGCCACGGCGAATAAGTTTCACGACAAATTGGACATCTCCACGCTTTTGATCATCTCCACGCTCCACAGCATACGATAGAGCAGTCCTTCTCTTGCTGCCCTTCGTATCAACCGAAGCGTTGGACACCAGGAGCACCCTTGCAATGTCAAAGTGACCTCGCTCGGTTGCATACGACAGTGCAGTTCGTCCGTCGTTGTCCTCCGTGTCGATTGCAGCGCCAAGTTGAATGAGTGTCATGAACACTTGAACTCGATAGAACTGTGCTGCACGTGATAACGCGGTTCTTCCTTCGTTGTCCTTCTCATCGACTGTCGCGCCGAGTTCGACAAGTTTCGCGACTACTTCGTGCCAACTGTACTCAGCTGCATACCACAACGCGGCTCTGTCTTCGTTGCACTTCGCATCGACTGCTGCACCGTGTCCAATGAGTTCCGTGACCACGTCGAGGTAGCCACGTTCAGCTGCATACGACAACGGGGTCCTTCCACCATCGTCTTTTGTGTCCACTGCGGCACCGTGTTGAAGGAGTTTTGCAACAGTGTTCAACTGATCGTGTCCAGCTGCATACGACAAAGCAGTCCTTCCGTCATTGTTCTTCACATCGATGTCGGCTCCGCGATGAACGAGCTCCTCAACGATACCGAAACTGTCGATTGCAGCCGCATGCAATAAAGCAGTCTTTCCTTCGCTGTCCTTCACATCTACCGAGGCGCCGTGCTCGATGAGTTTTGCAACTACGTCGCTGTAACCACGTTCGGCTGCATACCACAGAGCAGTTCTCCCGTCTTGGTCCCTTGCATCCACTACAACGCCGCGCTTGATAAGCTCTGCGATGACCAACATGCACTTTCCTTCACGCGATAAAGCAGGTCGCCTCTTTGTCTCCATGGCATTCTTCAGAATATTGAGACGATCGATGAAAGCAGGGTCACGGCGTTTAGCTGCGTACGACAGAGGTGCTCTCGCAAATTTGTCCTTCTCATTTACTGCAGCTCCATGCGAAATGAGAACTGCGACGACTGCAAGATGAACGTGCTCCGCAGCGTATGATAAAGCAGTTCTTCCGTCTGTGTCTGTCGCATCCACCGCAGCGCCGCGTTGAACAAGTGCAGCAGCAACTTCAGAATGGCCGCTCTCTGCAGCGTAAGACAAGGCAGTTTTGCCACGCCTGTCCTTGCTGTCCAATACTGCGTCGTGGTGAAGAAGCGAAGTGACAACTTCAGAGTGACCACCCTCAGCCGCATACGACAAGGCAGTTCTGTCCCACCTATCCCTTTCGTCCACTGCAGCACCAGCAGTGATAAGTGCCGCGACGATACGAGCATCACCAGCTGCGTACGACAGAGGAGTCCTCTCATCGCTGTCCTTGGTGTCGATCGTGGCGCCGTTTCGGATGAGCTCCACGACGATATCAAAATGACCACCTTCTGCTGCGTACGATAAAGCAGTTCGCCAATCACCATCCTTGATGTCCGTTGCCGCGTTCTTCCGCATGAGCTCCGCGACGACTTGAACATGACCACTTTTTGCTGCGTGCGATAGAGCAGTTCTCCCATCTCCATCCCTGATATCCACCGCAGCGTCATGCTGAAGCAGCTCCATCACGATTTCGAAATGACCGCATTTTGCTGCATACGATAAAGCTGTCTTTTCGTCACTGTTGCTGATATTCACTGCAGCGCCGCGTCGTAGAAGCTCCTCCACGATTTCAAAATGGCCACTCTCTGCCGCAAATGGTAAAGCAGATCCCCAACCACTCTTGGCGTCGTCGACGTCGTCAACCGCGGCACCGTTACAGATGAGCTCCACGACAACCTCAAGGTGGCCTCGTTGAGCAGCGTACGTCACGGCAGTCCTCCTGTTATTTGCCTTGTAATCAACTGCGGCACCATGATGGATGAGCTCGGAAACGATTCTGAGATGACCTCCTTCTGCTGTGTACGACAAAGCTGTCCTGAGTTTGTTGTCGCTGGCATCCACTGCAGCGCCACTTTGGATAAGTTTCTCGACGACTTCGAATTGACCGCTCGATGCTGCATATGACAGGGGAGATCGATAACCTTCATCTTCGGTATTCACGTCAGCGCCATTTCGGATGAGTTCTGCAACGATGTCGAGGTGACCATTCTCTGCTGCACAGGATAAAGGAGTTCTCCAGTCGCCAGATTCACCGTCCGTGTGATCCACTGTTGCTTTGTTTCGGATGAGTTCCACGACGACTTGGAAGTGCCCATCTCTTGCAGCGTGCCACAAAGCTGATCTCTCATTCCTGCCAACTGCATCCACCATGGCGCCTTTCCGAATGAGCTCCGCGACCACGTCGGTGTGGCCTTCCTGTGCCGCGACCAGCATTGCAGTTCGATACTGCTCGTCTCTCTCGTCCACAGCGCAGCCGCGCTGGATCAACAAATTGACGGTGCTCACATCGCCAATCTCAGCTGCTTGGTGCAGTGCATTCGGCTCGTTCGCTTGAAGTTCTTGCAGCCGAAGAGCATCCGAGATCTCTGAGCCCTGGGAAGTCGTCTCGTTCACGACGCCTTCTTCTTGTGCTGGCGCTTGCGCTTGTGGTATTTGTTCCACTGTCAGACACACACACAAGCGCGCGATACAATCCTGTTGCGCGGCGTCGCTGGTATCTTCCTCACCAATCCAATTGCTTGCAGGGAAGCGCGCGGGAGGCCGCAACCGATGGTGTCACTTGCGAAGGCGTTGACGCTGTTGGTGTTCCTGCGGTTGCTGCAGGAGATCGCGCTGCAGAAGGCGGAAGCGCTCGCTTGGCGTCGTCGGTCTTCTTGGTCTTCTTTCTCGCTCTCTTTCCCTCTCTTCTCCCCTCGCACACAGAACGCCATTGCGACTGCCCTTTCTTGAGAGAAGGTGGTTGGGACTGTTGCACGGTGGAGGAGGGAACCAAAGCTTTGATTTTTTTCCCTTCGAGGGCACTGTTCAATGTCCGTATTGCCAGGATATCATCCATTTGCGTTTTCTCAAGCAATGTATCTGTGTAAGTGTTATACTCTGCTGAATAGTATCAATATAAACAGTACTTGCCTTCTTTTTGGCTGTGAATGTGAAACTGGATTGTCTGGGTATAAGGATTGCTGGATAGTGTCATCGAAGTCAACTTCGCAATCGGAACTGTGTGGACGACGCCAACACCCCAGGAGGCACAAATGTGCGCTTTAACATCAAGACTCACGATTGTTGAGAGAACTGAGAGAGCAGTACTGGACTGTACTCCGTTGCTGGGCTTCTTGAGTCAAATAACACCACCCCAGACGAGTTCATACTCTGAGTAAATGTACTGCTGTGAGTTTAATGGTATTGCGATTGCTAAGAAGTGCAGCTTTACTCAGCCGCACTGAAGGTCGTCATCTTGAAGTAGTACCACACAATCAAACCAGGTGCACGACCAACACCTTGGCTGGGTTGAGAGAACGCATTACTTCTGGTGTGTCTACTCTAGCTCCTTAGACACTCTTTTTTACTTCTCGACCGCCGCCAACACAGTCTGTGATGAACTATGTCGTCGTGACTGCCATGCGGATGCGCTGACGTCACTTCCGCAACCGATTACCTACCACAAAATGTGAGTTTAATATGAAGCTCGTGACGAAGCAGGTGGGTTACGCGATGTGCCTTGAGGACGTGCACACAAAATCGTTCGCGATCTACAAGAGCATAAGCGTGACATTTTTTTTGAAACCTACACGCACGAACCAGGCTTGTCAACACCCGAAGGAGACGGCTGAGCTCGTCCATTTACAAGCGTGTGTTGAGCACTTCGATCGGGCATCTTCTTTGACGAGCTCCCCGAGTAAATGCGACATCAAAACAAGTCAGCAACCACAAGGACGTGCTCGCGAATTGCAGCATGTCAGAAACTCAGTGACACGTTGAATAGTTCTACCACCTCGAACCACGAGGTCGAATTACTCACAAGGAGCATGTCGCTCATCGAGGCCATGCTTACGGAACCACGTCTCTGAGATGACGCGCGCGATGGCCCGGCGGTCTCGATCTCGGAGAGCATGACGAACTCGGCCACCCCGCGCAATATTTCCAAGCGATGTCTGCGCCCAGTACAGTCATCGCATCGCCAAACGGCGTGCCAGAGATCCTACCGGTGACGACGACCCTGACAGCCAACTGTGTAGCATTGACCCAGACAAGTGCTATAGTGCAACGAAAGCAAAGTAGACACTGTCATTGCTGTAGTGCATTTTCTCTTGTTGGTGGGGCTTATTACTGCTGGCGTTCAATGCATGGAGCTGCTAAACCTGTCAAAAGTGCGACCGAACGCCATGCCATTGCATACACGGCAGTCTGTCATATCAGTCCATTTGTGTTGAGAGTGTCCATTCTGTGCCAAGAGCGTAATTTGGTCGTGTGTGAGTGTAGAACCCATGGCAAGGAAGGTACGCTAGCACTTTGGAGCATGCCTGGACGTTCTCATGAAACTGTGAGTGCATCTGCATCTGGATGTTATGATGTGAGTAAAATACAAGAGGGCGAGCAAAAGTGTATAAGGAGTTGACGAGCAAGACACAAGGATGAGAGTGGAGGCATGGGTGAGAATTAGGAAAGGGTGAAGTATCACATGAGCAAAAGTTGGTGATGCGAATTGAAAAAGCAGGGATTCAAAATGAAGGAAGGTGTGTGAGTAGGGGTCTAATAACTTCTCATATCACCCGTGCTCACTCACGCCACCTTGGAATAGCGACAGCGGACGTTCATCAAGGAGAGGCATCCAATCCCAAAAAGGACTTTCGGCCCCGTCGACACCCCGAGTCAATGAGCAGGGTCCAATACAATCATCAAAGCTATTATGATTGTCTACGTTGGAAAACCAAGTAGAAAAGAAGGTACTATAGAATAGATCATGTGTGTAAGAGACAGTGCATGCTGTTACTGTGACTGTTGGCAGTCCAAACAAACAGCTCATAGTTCGAGTATGCTGGTCCTGGGTATGCTCGAATTGCAGCAGTTCTGCAAATCTCAGAGCGCGAACATATCGAAATTGTTCGCCGCCCCCGATCGGTTGAATCCCCAGTGGAGGGTGGAATACGTATGGCTTTCAGACAGGAAACAAAGCGCGGCCGGCGTGTTCATTGCGATGTTGAATGGACTCAAAAAAAGTCCCAGCAAGTTGCCACCCCAACTACGAGGCCGCTGATTGGACAAATAGAACACCACATGGACTCGGATGTCGGGCACTGGGTGGCGCAGACTCAAGACCAATTCCAGCAACAAGACCCGAACACACGAAGACCCCGGTCTTCGCCCAAAGAGCACGCGATAGCAATGCGTGGGCTCCGACGACGGCTAGGGAATGTGACGCCTTCGGCAACACATTCTCCCGGCCCTTCAGGTTTAGCCAAGTAGCATAAGACTCGAAGTACGGATATTGTAGGTCGCCCGCGTACCTAAGTATACCTCACTGAAACAACAACTTCATTGCGATGTTGAATGCGAATACGTTGGTATCGGAGTGCGTGACAATACGATACGCAGTACCATCTTTTGGCGAGAACCAAAGCTGGTGTAGAGGTGGATTTCGCTGATGGTTCCTGTTTTTCTTTTTGTGGCGACAAATAAAATGAACCCACCGACTTTAAAAAATAAATAAATCAGAGCTCTTCGCACACTTCGCGCTGAGTTATCAGCTGATTTGGTAACCATGATCCCTACTGTACAACATTTGAGGATCACTGTACTTCAATCAAGTAAAATTATATGGGTAAATGTACTTGCTCAGCAAAATGTTTTGAGCTGTGAACCTACGTGGGTGAACCCTGGAAACTCGAATACCTCGTGAGTGGCTCTCAAGTAAACGACTCATTTTCTACATGGTTCCCATGCACATAACGGTGCATCAGCTGCATGTACCAGCTGCTTGTACTGGAAACCCAGTCCCGTCCTTGAATTGCTATTAAATAGTGGGATGGTCTCACCAAGGTCCATGAGACGACGCTTGCACCTCTTCTTCATTCATTCATTTCCGAATTCGCCATCGAGTGCACAACAAGACCTCCCGTCCTCCTCTCACGCATCCCCCCGCCAAGTTTTCAGTATGCGCGTGATCTCTCCGCTCGCGGGCGCGGCTCTCATTGCTTCGGGGGTCCAGCTCGCAATGGCTGCTTCGCAAACTCCACTCGAGATCAACGGGTGGTACCCTTGCTCTGCATCCACTCCTGACGACGACATCAACGCGACGGCTCCGAGCTTCGAGTGCGCTGGTGTCCACGTACCGCTCTGCCACGAGGGGATCTGCGAGAGCGAGAAGGAGATCGAGCTCTTTGTGCGTCGTCTGCTCGCGGATCCAGCCAAGAAGCAGGAAGGCGAGACCCGCAAGGCGCTATGGCTTTTGCAGGGTGGACCTGGGTACTCCTCCGTTGCCAGTAAGTGTGGTCCTTCTGATTTGTGGTATACGCTACTCAATTGAGTGATATACTGACTGAACTTTGGTTATGACAACTCGATGCGCTCTGTGATATAGTGGAAAGCCACATGAAGCTCCTCTGGGAGTTCCTTGGGAAGACCGTGGATTTGTACACGACCGACCACCGCGGCACGGGGCGAAGCAACTTTCTCGAGTGCAAAGCAGCCCAAGCGTTCGCCCAGGGAAGCCCCGCTGGTGTCGACCCGGACCTGAAGGAAGTACCCAACTGCGTAAGGGACATCCTCTTCGAGATCGAGAACAAGACCGAGGCGTTCTCCGTCACGAGTGCCGCCAAGGACGTGGAGTATCTCACCGGCAACCTGTACCCGACCGACGTGCACACGTACATCTACGGCGTGAGCTACGGGTCATACTTTACCGAACGTATCATGCACCTGGCCCCCAAGCACGTGAAGGGCTACGTCATCGACGGCGTCGTGCCAGAGGACAATCCGTCGTTCACGACGACGAACCCGGACCGGGTGCCGCCAGGTATGTCTTGAGCTGTATCTTTCAATACTTGATCACCCTGCTGTGATCACTTGTAGTTGTCTAACGAGCTTTCATCTTTGCCCATTTCCTAGCCGAACGTCTCGCAAAAGCATGTGAAGATGACAAGTTCTGCAGCTCCAAGTTCGCCAAGGAGATCAAGGCAGCTGGGAGTCTGCATGCTGCGTGGCTAGCTATGTACGATGCAATCGATAATGCCGCTCCAGGTATTAACAAATGCGCTGACCTGCTGCGCACCTTGATCTCCGATATGGCTCCATCGCTTGGATTTCGAGATATCCTGGGTCAGTTTGCTCAGGACATGGGCAAACGCATCGTGATCCCAGCGATCTTCTATCGCCTCAACCGTTGCGACGGCGCTGACGTCACGTTCCTCAACACCGTGCTTGGTAGTGAAACCGGATCATCTCAATCCACCCAGAATGGCACGACCCTGGCTCCAACAACTCTCGATCCTGCTATGTACGACCAGGTCTCGAAGGTGTCGACGTTCCTCGAGAATCTTATCGAGGTCTCCGAGATGTGGACAGTGCCCTCACCATCCTGGGAGGACGAGCTCAAGGAGTACAAGAAAGGACTACTTCCGGCGGATATGTCCACGGCCTACTCCTGGTACTGCTTCTTCACCGCGTCGTTCAACGACTCGGCGTGTACGAACCTTAAGACGACTTACCCAGAGATCGACTTTTCAAAGATCGACATGCCAAAGTACACGTACAAGCCCGACGCCTACTGGCACAAGTTCGCCACGATCCCAGAGCACGCGAGCGTGCTGGTGATCAATGGGAAGATGGATTTCCTGACCGTGAGTGACAGCGGCGTCCGCGAATACGAGAACCTCAAGGGCGACGCTGTCCAGAAGATGATGGTCGAGTTTGAGTACGGCGGTCACGGGGCCGGCATCTCGCCGTCGACCTTTAGCGATGCCTCTTGCTGCGGGTACCAGATCATCGCGTCTTTCGTAGCGCAGGATGGCAACACGCAAAAGGTGAACACGACCTGTATGGATTTTCTACCAAAGATCGACTTTGAGGACCTCGATGCACTCCAGACGATGATTCCAGAGCTGACCAGTGTTGAGGAGTTCTATGAGAGCGATTTGAGTGTGACAAGCGAGGCTGGCAACGAGAGCAGCACTGGATCGAAGACTGATGATGACACGACTTCGAGCTCAAAGAAGCACAAGAGCCACTACCATCACAAGCACCAGGGCAAGCACCACCACCACCACCACAAGCACCGCGAGCACCAGTACCCGAATGGCAACGTCCGTCGCAGTTACTACTGAGCAACCATTGTCTCCCTCTATTTCTCTCTTCTGTCTTCGTCAAGCTTCACTAGCTCATACATTTTTTGCATCTTTTGAACCTTTGAACGCTTTTGATAATCAACAAATGAAAAAAATCCTGACATGTTAACTACTCATTCCCCGCGTGTTGGACCCACCAACAAGTGGAAATTTTCCGATGTTGGTGAGTCCAACATCATAGGTCTGCTCGCTAGGTGCGAATCATCTGCGATTTCGATGAAGCCTGTGGACTACTGAAGGTGCAGCAAACATGAGTTTTCTTTGGAGTACACAGGAAAGCTTCCTATCAATACGATTAAATTCTGGAAAGGAAAAGCACCCCCCCCCCCCTCCCTCCCCCCATTACAATTTGTCGAGCCCTGTTATTCAAAAACTCTCGTTGTGTTAGTGCCATGGTTCTCTGCTTGCACCGCTTGTTTGGATACACCATTCACATCGCCAGGTGTGGTCCATTACTGACACCTCACAGTCGGCAGCCATTGTCGTGGAGTCGATCCACAATGTCAATGCTGACAAAAGAAAATCTTGGTCGTCAAACATTATCACCAGAGTCCCTCTCAAGGTGTTCTTTCCATCCTCGCATCTGTTTTCTACAATAGGACGGACCTTGAGGTAGATTTTAAGCTTCAATGGGTAAGGGTTCCTCATGATTCTTCAGTGGCGGAGACAAATGCATTGTACTTGTTACACTTTGGGACATAGCGTATTGGATGCTCACACATCGCTGGATGGCAGCGACCATTGCCATTGACAGATGAAGAGCAATCAGAACACAACGGATATTTTGCCCCACCGGATCTGAGTTTTGTTGCTGGTCACTTTTTGTCCTTTCCCCCACCCCTTGCTGATCAAATCCTGCAGATATCAGGTAAATATATTTTCATGCGTCACGGTACTACTCCAAAGCCCACCTGATTTGTGTACTTAATATTTGTATGTTGGCTGTCAAACTTTTCGAACCACTCCAAGACACAATACATTTGGCACACTCCACTGCATCCCAATCTCACAAAACACAGCACCAAAGAGCGAGCTTCACGTTGACTGCAATGGGTTAACTGCATAATCCCCCCCCCCCCACCACAAGACTCCTTGGATCCTGGCGCCTACAATCACCTCGCTGCTCATTCCTGCTTCTGCACTCAAGCCGTCAGCTCAATGCACTCTCCAGCTCCTGCTGTTCTAGGGCTCGCGCTCCTCGTCTCCACTCTCTCGTCCCAGTGGCTGAGCACCACAGTCGATGGCGCTCCTGCCAAAATCAACGGATGGTATCCATGCCATGAATCGATCGCCAACCCGCACACCCTGGCACCAGCAGACCAGCCACCGTTCGAGTGTGCTGAGGTGGAAATTCCGCTCTGCCATGACAGCATCTGTGAGAGCAAAAAGACGATCAACCTGTTTGT